>JAPZAG010000210.1:0-98227 GCA_027475135.1 Bactrocera correcta
TTTTATATGACAGCTAAGTGATTTTCTGATTCAAAATTATTTAAATACTTACGAAAAGGTTAGTAAAAGGTACATTCGTATTGGTATAAAAATTCGCGCGATAGCTCTTCAATTGAAAGAATTTTCAAAAAAAAAATGTTTTCGAACATCACTTTTAATATGGCAGCTATGTATTTTTTTTCAAAAAACTTAAATATTTACATGAAGTTAGTATAAACACAATTTATGAAGATATCAAATTTCAAGACCATAACCTTAAGATAAAAAAATTTCTCGCACAAAAGTGTTTTCGAATTTCACTTTTTATATGACAGCTAAGTGATTTTTTGATTCAAAATGATTTAAATACTTACAAAGAGGTTAGTAAAAGCTATATTCGTATTGGTATAAAAATTTAGCACGATAACTCTTCAATTAAAAGAATTTTTCGAACAAAAAGGTTTTCGAACATCACTTTACATACAACAGCTATGTATTTTTCTCATCAAAAACGATTTAAATACTTACGAGAAGATTGGTATAAACTAAATTTCATTAAGCTCTCAAGAAAAAAAAAATCGAAAGAAAGCATTTTCGAACTTCACATTTTATGTGACAATTATGTATTTTTCTGTACAAAAATTATTTAAATATTTATAGAAATGTTAGAATAAGATGAATTTGTGGTTGTTTTAGAATTCTAGAAATTTCTCACTATAAAAATATTTCAAAAAAAGTATTTTCGAAGAAAAATTTTTATATGAGAACTAACAATTTTCTGTTCGAAATTACTATTTATTCAGATGTAGTAACTGCGAAAGCTTAGTTTTCAAATTCGGCAAGGCAAAAAGTTAAAATTTTCCAAAAAAACAAAGTTCGAAACTGCATTTTGAATGACAACAATATTTTTTTGAGCTAAAAATGTGCACAATTTTTTATATTTCATATCAAAAAATAATGTGCTTTAAATTTTGGCACCAAAAATAGGAAAACCCAAAAGTTTTTCGACTAAAAATGTTTTCGAACTTAGATTTTTTTTATGTATTCGATACGAAAAGTGCAGCAATTGTTAGGAAAATACGAGAACTCGTTGCCAAAGCAAATAACACCATCATCTTAATTCAAAAAACAAAACATTTTCGAAAAAAAAAATTTCGAACTTAGCTTTTTATATGTTTTTCGAAATAGATAAAAATTTTTTCTCTACCCAAACTCAGGTATGAAAATTTTTTCGAAGTTAATATTTTTTCAAAAATTTTTTTCGAAGTAAACATTTCTCTCTTAAACTCAAACTCACCTGTGTTTTGCACATCTTGTCTGTTCGCCAGTCGACGCGCGTCGCTGGCTTTTGTGGGCGAAAGTGTACGCCGTTGCGGCGTCTGTGTCGCCTCACGCGTCGTTCATCGCTGATGGCTTCGCTGAACTACGCAAGCCAAAGATACGCGTTTTGCTTGCCACTGCCACCTTTTCGGGCTTCTCAGCCTGCCAAGGCTGTTCATTTGTACTCTCTTTCCCGCTGTTGAGGCGACGATTCTTTTTCGGCGTCGTCTCCACCGTCGTTACTGCAGTCGTCGACCCGCTGACGCCGGCAAACGCGCGGCTGTGCTTTCTTCAGTCTCCTCCGCTGCCGCCTCATTGAGGTAACTACGGAATGTGCTCACAGGTCGTTTGGGTGACTTCGCACGCTTGCCGCCCCCACCCGGACCGTTTTTATCTTTGCGCGCTGCAACCGGCGTTAACGCCGTCATTGGCGGCAGACCGGTATGTAGATTCTCCAATGACTCCGAGTGTGGTGTGTACAGCTCGACTTGTTTTGGTGGCTGCTTGCGCCCAAATATCGGCGTTTGATTGATGCGATAGGTGCTGCTACTGCTGCTCGACGCGACACTGTGGCCAGGCAGGCGCGCAAGCTCGCTGGACGGCGTACCGGCTGGTAATGCGGCTGCGTTGGCTGCTTCAAGGCGCTGGAACATTTTTAGCGCCTCCGGTGGCGTTTTGTACACACTTTCGCTGACATTCGCAGGCTCTGTGGGGCTTGTAACTATGGAACGCGAGTTGCGCGAGCGGAAGAAGGTTTTCATTGAGTTTTGTGAATTGCTGAAATTGCGCCGATTCGCCGCGTCAATTGTTTCGAATTTGTTGCGACACAAATTCAGCTTCGTGCGTATGTCATCGAGCGCGTTTTTGTAGGATTTCGCGGCAATCTTTTTCTGTATCTGTTGCATGGTGCTGAGCGTCGCCGCATCAACCTCTTCTGTGGCTGCGCTGGCTATCGGCGATTCCGCGCTAGTGCACGCTGTCGCGCTCAACTGCATTTCAGCATCTAACGCCGTCTGCGCATGCGCCAACGTTTTCGCCTCGTCGCTTTGTACTTCATCTTCTGCGTGCTCTTCTTCTTGCAACACCGCCGGCCGGTTTATCAAGTGCGCAGCCGGCATTTCACATTCGGCTGATTTCATGTCATCCACCGCATTCACTTCGTGATAGTTGAGACTCGTGTCGCAGCTGGAGTCGAAATCTGAACAGTAATTCAAATCCTTTACATTATTTAAGCGCAAATCGCCATCGCGATTGATGTCCAACAGAAAACCCTTCTCGCCGTATGGACGACTCTTCTTCGCGCCACTGCCATTGCAGCTGCTTAGTGGCGCGCCGCCGCGACTACCATTCTGGAGCGTCTGCTTCACCGCCTCCAACACGCGCTCAGTGCATTTATTCTCCGGCGTCACGCCGCGTTGCTGCGCGGCCTGCATGAGGCGTTGACGGCGGCGTGCGCGCATGCTATCGCGTATACGCTCGCCAGTGGGTGAGAAGTCCTTACCCAAATGCGGGGATTTCGGCATATCTCTACGCAGTATAACCGCATTCTCTTTGCCTTCCATTTTCGTCACATCGTGGAACTCACTATCGTCTTTAAAGCTTTCGGCGTTTATACTAGGCTGTGTCACAGCAAGCGCGGGCTTTTCTTGCTTCGGTGGCGTTGGTTTGCGCTGCGCGCCTAAATCGTCCAGATCGTCGCGACTGCGATTCGACTTCGGCGTGAGCATGCCGTCCGGCGTGCTGCTAATGCTGATGGTGCCCTTATAGTTTTCTATGTCGTACAGCAGATCGGCGGGCAGCGACTGGTTCATGGCAATAGAGGCCAGCAAACTTTCTAACCAAATCTCGAGTATTTCAAAGGACGGTCTAAGGCGTGGATAGGGAAGAAAAAATAAGATTTGGATGATTCTTATGAGACCAATATAGCAAACCTTTTATCAGGATTGAGATCACAGCAAAGGAAGGCGATTTTGAAAAACGCCTCTGGGCACTGTTGGCAAAACTTCTCGCGGAATACTTTCTGATTCAAGCCAAAATCGGAGGTGCGCGGCAGGAAATCCGGATCGGCTTGTACGCGTCCGATGATCTGGAAATTTAAAATCAGCAATTTTTCTAATTTATTGCATGCGTCGCCGCTAACTCACCTCACACAGCATGATGCCGAACGAGAACACATCCACCTTTTCATCATACTTCAGTCCCTTCATCATTTCCGGCGCCATCCAGTAGGGATTACCCACCACCGTGTAACGCTGCCTGCGCTGTCGGCTCTTGCTGCGCCCCAAAGTGCCATTCGGACTCAGACACGCACCGCCGGACCAACGCTCATTGCTGCTGCTACTGCCAAGCGTAGCGCCGCCTGCCGCGCCACTGCTGCTGCCTGCGCTAAAGAATGGCGCCGTAATGATGCGCGCTAGTCCGAAGTCCGCCACAATCACTGACTTGTCCTCGCGCACGAGGCAGTTCAACGAATTCAGGTCACGATGTATGATGTTCATGCGGTGCAAATAACTCATGCCACAAGCAATATCTTTGGCGAACGAGACGCGCTGCGGCCATGTGAGCGGCAAACCCGAATCGTGTATGAGCTCCTTCAACGAACCGCCCGCTATATACTCGGTGACCAAATGCAGCTTCTTGTCCTTGTACAGCACGCCAATGAAGCGCAACACATTCTTGTGATGCAGCGAACGCAGTACCGCGACCTCTTTGAGGAAATTACGCTGCGCCTCCTCGTCCACGCGATACAACTCCTTGAGCACCATCACCTCCTTCGTCAGACGATGTGTCACTTTGTACACCTGCCCGAAGAAACCCTTGCCGAGCAGTTCTCCCAACACCAGATCGGAGGCGCGAAAGATGCGTTGCGGCTTGGGCTCCACACGAAAAGATTTCGTGCGCGATAAATCGTAAATTTGCTCGGTCGGCGCATGTTGTTCATCCAACAGCTTGGACATGCTGGAGCAGCGCTCCTTCTCGCGCAAACGCATGCCCAGTTGCGTAGAGTCCGTCGCAGTTGCGTCAACTTTGACCGACGCAGTAACTGCGCCACTCATTGTGGGTCCTATGGAATGTGTGGAACCGGCATGCGGCAGCGTTGGCTGTTCACTCGCAATCATATTCAGATTCTTGCATTTACGCAGCTGTCGTGTCTTCGTGCCGCTTATATAACCCTCATCCTTGCGCTTATATATGCGCTCCTTGTCCAGCTTAGTCAGACGTGTAGGCGAACTGCCGCCGCTACCGCAATCGCTGCTGTTGCTGTGCGGCGCGATCGTGCTGGTACTCGTGCTGCCGGTGAGCGAGTCCGTAACGCTGCGGCGTCCGTAGACTTCGATGCTCGAAGCGGATGTGGCCAATGGCGGTAGGTCACTATATGATGTGGGTCGTTGCAGTATGTCCGCTTGACTGCAGCTGCGACAGACCTGTACGGGGTCGTGTTCGACGGTGAGCTGTAGTATTTTCTCGGTGCTACGTATCAATTTGTCAATGTGTTCGATGGATGTGTCGTTAACGGGTGTGCCGTTCACCTCCAATATGCGATCGCCGATGTGCAGATTGGCTAAATTTACATCGATTCTACATGAGGAAAGGAAAGTGGAAGTGAAAACAGAAAATTAGCGAGATAATTTAACAATTGAGTGGAGAAAGATTTGATTCCGATCAAATATGGTTCGTGATAAATGGATTTCGGTCTGGTTCATATAATTTTGGATAAGAAATCTCTTCGAAAAATTAAAGAATCTATGTGGTGGGGAACCAAATTTGCCTTTGGATATCCACGTCAAGTGATTATTGTTATTGTTGCAGACAATATTGTCTTGTAATTTTCTGGGGAGAATCCAGCAAAGACATTTTGACCAAAAATATAGGAATGTTAGACCAGCGACTTTAAGCGTCTAAGTTGAAAGTGTTTATAAATATATACTTTTTTTTCGGATGAGTCCGAGTGGAGCTAGAGAGCGGGCTTTAACCCCCGTTAGTTGTCATCGAAGTCATCCAACGGTAGACACCAGGAAACGTGCTGTTCCATAGGGTCGGACCTCAGACCATAGGAAGAGGGGTGTCAGATGTTTAGGGTTAGCTGGGCATGTAAAGAGGTGGTTAGAGTCATGCGGAGACTCGTTGCATGTTGGACATGAAGCATAGTTAAGCTTAAACTCAGTTGGGCGATGGAGCCTATAGATAATACGTTTGAAATTCTCACTTAGGACCTCAAGAACGCACTTTCGCCAAAGAAATAACTGTTCCTTGAGGAGACATCACTTTTAAAGAAAAAATCTTTAAGTTAATTTATTCGCAGTGTAATTCTTGAGACTCAAAGTAAATGCAAAAAAAAAAATATTTATGGTACTTTAACAAGCGATAAGAAGCCCACCGCAACTTCAAGGGAAAGCCAAGCTGACGCACTGATTGCAGATTTTTATAAGGTCAGTCGAACGTTGCAATAATAACAAATGTAGCTCGTAAATCACAGTAAATGGAAGCGTATTTTGAGGTTAGGTAAATGTTGCAACACATTATGAGAGATACCGTTCGAGTTCCAAAGCAAGTGAAAACTGTTTGCAAAGTTCGTGTCTACGGCAGGTGGCTTGTTGTTGTTTTTTAGCGCCAGAAAACAACCCCAAAATAATTAGAAAGAATGCTGCCAAGTTGACAGTCTTTGGACGGGTAAAAATTCGGTTACGTTGTGGTTATGTAGACCCGACTTGCCTGGAATGGGCTCAGTTGGTGTTAGTAGCCGATATGAGCAGCGATTGAAGTTTCGTCTTATTTTGGAAATGTTAGTCACAAATATTTCTATATTATTTTCGAAAATTCTACAACAACAATAATGCTTTTAATAAGCTTTCCTTTCCAATCAGACCGAAAACCATATCACACCACATTTCTACCTAAAAAAAATAAGTGAATCAATAAAATAATTAATAAATAGCTTTGAATTGTGAAATTAAGCATTTTCGATTACCTATAATCGCTACCACAACACTGATCGATAACCGATGTTATAAAGGAGAAAACATATTTGCCCAGGCGACCATATATTCTACAAATGTATCTGCTTTGGGCGATGTACATTGATGTAGGTTATAAAAATAGACGTTACGATTACAGTTATTTGGTATGATTATTATTATGTTTGTTTTTGTTTTTTTTTTTTATTTGATGGTGGTTAATTTATGATGGAATGATGAGTGCAGCAGGCGTTATTTTCGTTAATAAAAATCACGCACACCATAACAGGTTCATAAAAATTCATTAGAAAGCACGTAGGTAACAAGCGACAGCGAGAAGTAGAGAGCGTATTTAAATGGGAGAGAGAGGAAGAGACAAAAATATAAAAGTGATGCATTAGTAAAAATGAATTTAATGTTGTTAAAAGTTGGTATTAGTATTGGATTTTTTTTTTCATTCATTAGCCGTGTGTTTTTAAGGAGTGGCAGGTAGTTAAAAATTTATATGTAAATAATCTATTAAATATATTTAATTTGATTTATAAGGAAAATGACGGCGTTGGCGCATACTGCGAGCATTTTGGTTAAATATATATTTATTATATTATAAAAAATAGCTATAAACAAATATAAGCCATTTTTTAATTAAAAAAATTTTAAGGATAATTCAGAATCTATTATAAAATCATATATTTAAATAACCACATTTTTTATACGAAATTGTAGTAGGGAAACTATTTCATATTTATATAAAAAAAATTATATTTAAAAAAAAAAAATAAAATTAAAATTATAAATGCGGCTATATTTTGCCATATTTATGTATTGCTCCAAAGTTCTCATAATTAATTTTTTTTAGCACAGCAAATGCATTGTCCCTTGCACTTTTGTATCATATTTCATTTAATACACAAAACTATTTTTTCAAATAATTTGCTCATTGTTTGTTTGTTTTCATTTCGTTTGACTCACACTGTATGGCACTGCAAAAAACACGCTGCTATCGAAATTGTTTACTATTGTAAAATTATACACAAATCATAATCATCAACAGTGTTTTGTATAAATGTTTTTTTTGTGTGTGCAAACAGCTTCCGTAATTTTAATTATTTACAATTTGGTACACAACTGACCGCTTACTACCCGCATTGACTTGAAAAATCGACTAATCATTTGTGCACAGCTGACCAATATTGCGGCTAGCGCGGACCGGTTAAACGGACGAACGCCTGATTGGGGGCTTAACCATCGACGCTTATCAATACACACACACACCCATGCACAGTTGTGCTGTGAGGTATGACTAATGCATTATTTTTTGCTATTGCGACATGAATATCGAAATAAAATTCAACGTAAGCTACTTGCTGGCGTCCCTTACCGAAAGTGCGGTAAGCTGATAAGTCGGCTACAGCAAAGTACAACAACACACACATGCATGTGTGTGTAGCACATAAATGTTTTTGTAAATATAAACAGCAGCGGCTTTAATAAACGCGTTGTACAATAATAAAACAAAGCGCTGCAAGCAAAAAGTAAACCGAATTGTGGTTATGGCAACACTAGCGGCGCGTCTGAGAGACGAAAAGGCACTGCTGCAAGTGGCTGATAAGCGTGCAGGTATGCGAATTATTTTCAATGTAAATAAGTGTATAAATAACCGAGACATTTATCACTTGCTTTAAAAGCATTGACACAGACGGACAGGAGTAATGTTGAATTATATGTATACATGTAAATATGTAAACATATATGTATTTATTTCGACAAGTCATTTAAACGTGAAAAAGGTGAGTGCATCAATGTCCACGCAAACGGAAAATTTGTTTGGCCAAAGTTATTTTTGTTTAATTGTAAAGTCATGACGTGATCGCATGAAACAGCTGCAATCGATAAATCGAACTGTAAAGTGACACAATTAGTATCTGCACTTTACACAAACAAAATTAGTTTAGTATATTGCGCTGATTTCAAACGGTATTTAGTTCACGCATAAGAAAATTTACCGTACACAACGCAAACAGGTAATTAAACACATTTTGTTAAAAATTAGTTTCTGTAAATAGTAAGCGCAGCGGTATTAGTAGTATTTAAAGCAAATTTACCGAAACGATCAGTGTTACTCACTCAGAAATGCGCACGGCCGGACAAACTTCGAGTGGACCGTCTAAACGCTTTGTATGTGTTGGCGATGTGGCACGAAATGCACCGCCGCTGCCACCACCACTGCCGCCATCCAAGTAATGTCGTTGCACGCTCACATTATCCACGGACAGACGCAGGCCCGGTGTTGCATCTTTCGGTATCTCTACGAGGCGTATGGAATGTATGGGTTTTGCGCTGCCACTAATTGCATGTGTGTGTTTATTGTTACTGCTGTCACCATCAATTGTTACACCAGCGCTAAGCGCATCTAAATCTGTCGCAACGGCATGTGTTTCTTGTTGCTTATAGCAATTGCCACAGTAGAGTTTGGAACGCTCCACCAATGCGTAGGCTTCACCCTCACCAATAAACACAGCACACGCGCTGCAGCAAAAGCATTCTGGATGGAATTTATGATCGCCTGCTACCATGACCGGCCCCGTTATGATAGCGCTGCATTGTTGACAGGATTCACCAAAGCGTTGATAGTAGTCGTCACGGCAGAAGAGTAGACCGTCCTTCTCAAAATACCAATTGTGCAAATGTGCATCACACACGGAACAACGAAAGCAATCGCTGTGCCACTCTTGACCCAGCGCAATGACGAACTCCTCACGACTCAAATTCAATACATTCAAGCAGCCGGCACATGATGTGCTGTAGTTAGTGATGCGCGTGCCGGTTGTTGGCGTCTTTTGTTGCTGCTGCACATTAAGCTGTTGGGTTGAATTTGATGTTGTAGGCGGTGAACCGGTTGCCCTAGGAATGTTTTCGGTATCTGTAAGTGGGCCAAGCAAAAAGTTTCATAATTAGATTAGATTAGATTAAAAATTGAGGTTCTGCACCGCGACCTAGGGTCTATTGTGCCCTCTCCTATATCACATGACCTCCCAGAGCCCCAGCAGCCTGAATAGTTCCAGTAGTTTGCTGGGTGCTAGGGTGGTGATGTGATCCCCGCTGATATAGATGGAATCCAGGGCCTTGAGCCTCTTCCTACAGATTGCTGTGCAATCTAGGATTAGGTGTGCTGGTGTCTCCTGTTCCAGCTCGCAGAACCGGCAGCTTGCATTGGAGCCCAAGCCCAAGTTGGACAGGTGCTTCCTGAGCTTGCAGTGCCCTGTGTAGACTGCGACAAGGAGACGAAGTTTCTCACGGGGGAGGTTAATTACTTCTTTAAACCTGGAGAGGTTGTACCCGCCTAGGAGCAGCTTGGCGTGGCGCATGCCTGCTGCCTCCCGCCAGTACTGCTCTCTTTCCTCTCTCTCCTCCGTGCGGAGCAGCTCCTTAAGAGTGTGGGGTCCTACTGCCATATACGGCTCTGGTCCCAACATCCTGGACGCTGCCGCCTTGCGAGCCAGTTCGTCGGCCTTCTCATTCCCTTCTACTCCTCTGTGTCCCGGTACCCAAATTAGGTGCACCCTGTTGCACAAGGACTTTGCGGTTAAGCCTTTCTATGCACTCCTCGACTAAACGCGATCTGGTCTCGTATGATAAGATCGCCTTTAGTGCCGCCTGGCTATCGCTGAAGATTGCTATGCGCTGATTGCGATAGTTGCGGCTAAGGTTGATTTCGGCGCATTGACTGATGGCAAGAACTTCAGCCTGGAAGATGCTTGGGAAGCGACCCATGGGTATGGACAGCTTAGTCCGCGGTCCCGCAATACCCGCTCCAATACCTTCCGGTGTTTTCGAGCCATCAGTGTACCACTGAATGGTACTGTCTTCTAGCAGCCTTCCCAGCGTGGAATCGTTCCATTCCTTCTTGCTGCCTAGAGTTACTTTGAATGTTTTCTTGAGGTTTATTATCCTTGTTATGCTGTCTCTTGGGAGGAGGGCTAGCGGTGTGCTTTCCGCTAGAGCGCCCATCTGTTTGGAGGACATTATTTTCCCTCTTCCACAGCCTTCTGCTGAGATCTGTAACAATGTGTGCTTTGCTGCTAGCTTTATCACCTGATGTAGCGGTGTAAGCTCTAGGATGACTTCCAGTGCCATCGTGGGGCATGTGCGCATTGCTCCCGAGGCACAGACACATGCAAGTCTTTGCAGCTTTGTCAGTTTCTGTATCACAGAGGGCTGCGCAGCCTTGGTGGCCCAGGCAACCGCTCCGTAGGTGACTATGGGCCTTACAACCATGGTGTACAGCCATCTGATGATACTTGGCTTGCACCCCCATGATCTACCGGCCAGGCGTCTGCAAATCATGAGTGCTCTGGTCATAATGTTAGTCGTATTAAAAATCTGTAATGGGACACCTGCCAAAACAACAAAAACACCGTGTGCCGTGCGCTCGGTGCATATGCACTAGCACAAATTGCAATTACTTTTTTTATTTATTTTTAACTGCATACACTTAACGTTTTGACCCTGACCCTGAAGCGGTTAAATGGCGCCAGTCATTGCGCCAACTTCTGCTGCTCCTACAACAATGCTACATGCTAGCAACAACAATAAACAAACACACGCTCTTTACCCCAGCAATGGTGATTCACCCGTACTCCAAATTTCAACAAACCCAATACAAACACACTAACAAGTATAAATAAACACTAAGCGAGATGTTAGGCAGACGCTGATGCCCCATTGGCATTAAAATCTAACAAAAATCAATTGTATTGCTACAAGTAATTAAAGTGTGACCAATTTTGTGATATTTCGTACGAATTGTATTGTGATTGCACAATTTTTGAAAATGTTATAGTTAAAAACATATTCCCAGCAGCCATTACAAGTTGCAGCGCCCACGCAATTGTCGTGCCTGCATTTATACACTCGTTTTCGAGCTGTAGCTTTATAAAATGTATTTATTTTTTACTCAAAACACTTCAGCACTATTTGGTTGTGTGAATTTATTTAGTTTTCTTTACCAAAATTTAAATTTTTCGCCATTTTCCACTAAGAAGCTACATTATTCTCGTTCGTCTGTTTTGTAGCTCTGTCCGTCGCAAATAATGAAGCAATAGAATTCCAAAGATATGCTTTTGGAACACTTCCGAAAAGCAATTTTTTTTATTAGCGACTGTCAAAATGACGTGCTGAATTGTCAAAATAAAACAGAGTATGGCAGCACTACGACTGGAATTTTTTGTGTGTAAGTGGCAGCTTTATGCCGGAAATGGTTATTGACAAAATTTTTTAAATATTTCTATGAACTAATCTTACCTTTGTTAAAAATAACTGTTAAACTATTATTTTTTATATATTTATTTTTAAAATTTAACAACTTCATTTGCAATTAAAGTCAGTTTATTCCATAATTTCAGACAATTCATTAAAATTTCATATAAAATATCGCTGGCATCACTGTAACTGTCATCATCAAACGGCGCTCTTTTTCATCGGAAGCTTCTAGCGTATCTAAGGAAATAGCAATAATATCCGCTTGTTTAAAAACTTAAATATGTGAATTTAAATAGTTGAACAAGTTTTCTAACTTAACTTTTAATAGAACTAGCGTTTCCGGTTATTTCCAAACAGTAAACGCGTGTGCAAAATTAAATAATTATAACACAAGCTGTTGTGCACAAAATGGTGGTTTCACTGCTGCCGTTGACATGCAAATTCGCAAGTGTTAAAAAGTGATTCTGCGACCAATTGTGAATTTCCCAATAAGTTGCTGGAGAAAAGCTGTATTCTATTAATAGCCACTATTACTCTGCAAACAATAACAAAGGTGAGTACAATATAAATTTCTTTTACCTTTACTGCACTGCTTATATGACCTAACCTTAATTATTGAAAGAGCCTCTTACAACTTTCATTTAAGCATTTCCCATCCCTTGGCATTTTCTGAGGTCTGCTTCACTGCTTCACAATATTCAATAGCTCAATAACGTTCCGCTTATGTCGGAAGCATGAACGTACAAGTTTTCCAATTGTGCTTTGAGGCGTTGACCAGTTGAAGCTTTGTATATTTAATTGGAGTAGCAATTTTAAAAAGCAACCGCAATCCTTTAAGAATAAATTATATAAATTATTACTTACTATGATTATTCGAACCTTTTTAAAACTGTTTTTTGTTTTTTTTTTTTTTAATTTTAACTCTTACACTCATGCTTCTCCTAAGTAGCACGTTATACAATAACTTTACCACTACGCCCCTGCTTTTGGCCCACATTTAATTCTCACCAGTTTTACGATTGTCTATTCAAATAAATACAAATTCGCCAATTTCGTTTTTCACATATCCACTAAATTATTTGAAATGTTTTCCAATATTTTATTATTCACGTTGAAATATTTATATGCTTACATGGTAAGTTTACAAATTGTTTGCTTGCAATTATTTCACTGTTGTTGTTGATTTTATGTTATACATTTATGTATGTATTTAATTTTAATGCGCATTTGTAAATCTAATGTGTATTATATAATATTAGTTAGGATTGTTTAGTGTTTTGCAATTTGCATTTAAATAATTATTTACTGCTTACTTGTTTTCCGCTAAAAACTACGATATTTGTTGTATGCCGCAACTTGGTTGGCGTTGAAAATTTACAAATTAATATATATGTATATATATTATTTATTTACTGTTATAAACAATTGTTAAAAATTAATTTACGTTTACGTTTTAGAATTGGAATTTGCGTTAAAATTGTTAATCGCTAACGAATTTATTGTGATAACATTTAGTTTACTGTTGTTTTGCAGCAAATTTTAAACTTCCATTGACTATTTAATTAAACGCAAAGAAATCACTGACTGTTGCAATACAAATTTGCACAATTTTAGCGCATACACCGCAATGTTATGGTGTGTATGCACGACAAAACTGTTTTGGCGTTATAAACGCACGACAATTAATGCTAATATTTTTTACTCTGCGCGTCAAATGTTAATATTTTTTTGTGGTGAATTTTTTGCTGTAAATTTTTACATATTTTTTCATTTTTATAATTTTTTTTTTTTATTTTTATTCTGTGTTTTTTTTTTGCCAAACTGCGTTAGATCACTATAAATAATAAATACAACAATGCGTAAAATAAAGCGCCATAATAGTTGGCAAATACACTTAAAGAAATATTTTTGTTTAGCATTAAATGTTATGTAATTTAAAACTAAATATATAATTGAACTTAGCATTAATTTACATTTAATATTAAATTATCGTATTTTTAAAGAGTTAAACCATTAATATGTTTCCGTTATAAAAAATAGTTTTACAGCTAAAACACATGAAAAAAATCAAAAACATAATTGCATTCGTTATTGTAGTTACTACAAATATAAATTTTAACGAAAAGTTATTTTTCATATCTTACAAATTAGGCATTATGTACAGTTAATATTAAACAAATAAATTTTTTTAAATTTATTTTGATTTTTTTTTTCAAATTTTTTGTTTAATGTTAATTTTAAAAGCTTTCATTGTAAAGAAAACGGCAAAACGTGCTTTTCACATAATAATATGATATTGTTGTTGTTGTTGAAAAAATGAGCAGTTTACGCTATGCAAAGAAGTGAAAATAAATAGATTTTTGTGTGCATGTGTACTTAAAATATTTTTCACTTAAATCAAAATCAATAATGCTCCACTAAAAAAAAATTTTGCACTCTAGTCAACGCATAAGCTTTTATTAAATTGTCTGTTTTACATGTTTTGCTTGAAAAGTTTTTATTTTTTTTTTGTTTTTGCACTCCCTTTCGGCTGTTTAGCCACACAAAAATGTTAAACAGGCTTTCTCTTCCTATATGCTTTTTATTTTGCCCAATTTCTTGTACTCCAAACTGACATTTGCTTTACGCAAAAGTATGCAATTAATTTTTTTTTTAGTTATTTTATATGTTTTATATAAGTAAATCTATTTGTTATTGTTGCTGTGTGCGTTTAAACACAGCAACTACCAAGAAAGTTCAAAGTCTGCACTCCTGCATGGAGGACCAGCACAAAAGCCAGGTGCTCAAAGTGGTCTGAACTGTGTGTACGCGATGTAAACAACATCGATAACAACGTGTGTTATCGTTGTAAACAGTTCTCAATACAACTTTTCGCCACTATACAAATGTGGTTTGTATACAAAATGCTTAGCAGCCAGTTAAAAGTTGCCAATTCAAAGCCAATGCGCGCACATTTGCTGCACAAAACAGTTAGGCGCGCGCACACACACGCGCTTTTTTCATTTAAACCACCACACACACGTAAACGGTTATTAGCCGCACATTTCTTAACTTTAAATACAAACGTTTGGCTTTTGAAAAGCTTTTTGTTTTTTGACTGACCACCATTAACGCTGTCCCCAACTGGTTTCAAGTGTTTTCGACTGTCATTTATTTTATAAACATATCGCAAACTGCTGCACAACTATTAAACTTCTACTTCTATGCTTATTTCTGTACTTTTTGATTCAATATTCATTCAACTTGTGAGTTTTCAACTGCTCATACAATTTCAATACATTAGTTTTGACGCAAAAAAAACATTACTATGCTTTGCCGCCCAGTTAAGTGTGTTTTTTTGTTTAAAAATTCTCCAAAGCCCGTCGCAGCTTTTTACAATAAAATGGACATTAAGATTCACGCTCCTTCTTCACCTTAACCTCCTCACCCAGTATAGTGGTGATTTCGCCTTGCATAAAAGCCCACGGAATCGTCGAATTAGCCAATGGACAGCGATCGCCGCTGGGGCAGTACACCTCATTGCCCAGACCCTGCAAAAAATTGCACAAATATTAGTTTAAATATTTACATATTTGAAAGATGTACACAAAACTCACATTTTGTCGCTTGATGCTCTCTCGACTGCAGGGGAAGCAGAACTTATGATGATTAACAGACGGGCACTGCACGAAATGTGTATCCTCCAGTCGCTCCTGACACAATGTGCACTTAAGTGTGGCATTCTGCGCGGCGGCAGCCGCATTTGACGCGGACGCGCCACCAGTTGCTGCAGCGTTTGCTGCATTCATGCCGCCACTGGCTGGACCATTGCTGTTATTGCCGCCTGGACCGCCGCCATTGCTATTGCCACCGACATTTGCGTCGGCGCCGCTTGCGCCTGGCGGTAGTGGTCCGTTATTGCCACCCGCATTACCGCCACTGCCGCTACTCACGTTGACTGCGCCGTTATTGTTGGCATTGCCACCACCCACATTGTTGCCGCTGCCCGGGCCAACTTGTGGTGTGTTCGCTGGACTGGATTGCACCTCCGAGCTGGTGACTGTGGTGCTCGAGACGTGACGCGAACCCGATGAACGACGACCGGACGATGAGCCGGCTGCAATAAAAAGAAAAAATACTTTTAGTGAATTCATCAATCAGGGTTGGTTTTTGGGAGTGAGTACAGTTACAAACAGTTAGTAGTAATGAGTATATGTGTGTGCTAGTGTGCTTAGGTGTAAAAATGAGTGCACAGGTAGTATGAGGTATGAAGTTAGTTATTCTAGTTGGACGCTGCACAAAAACTGCCGAAGTCCCAAGAAAGAAATCAAACAGGACGCACGCTCCACCGTTATCTCAAGGTTTTCTACGAATTCACTGTTTCACATAAACCAAAATGGTCGCCAAAAAAGTTCTACCAATTTTACAACAAAACTACTAAGACCAATATATAAATACAGTTATTATCTTTACTGTTTGTTTTAGTTTCGCTTAGCACTGGGACATTACTCACCCGAACTATTCGGTGAATGTTGGCTGCCGCGTGATGCTGTGCGCGGCGGCGGCGGTCCCGGTGGGCTCGGTCCATTCCTTGGACTACCCGGTGGTAATGTCTCTGTAATAGACATGAGATTAGCCATCGGACTTTGTGCTAATTGAGTGACTGAACAGGCGGTTGTTGGTAATTGTGGCAGAGGTGGTGGTGCTATTGACTGGTGTGGTGCTATAGATTGAGGTGGTAGTTGTTGTTGTTGCTGTTGTTGTAGTGATATTTGTTGTGGATGTTGTTGTTGTTGTGATGACAAAGCTGGTGACGTCGAATTGCCTAACGGCACAACCGGATGTGGCATGGGCGGCACATAAACTATAAAATTCGAATCGAATCAGACAAATATGCTTGACGTTCTGGCTGCTATTTATGTATGTACATATGTTTGTTTTGAATTTTTGAAATATTTTCATATTCCGCGCACACACAATTAACCAGCTAACACACATAAACAATGTAGAAATGCATTTCTATTTCCCAGTAGAATTAATGACACTGCTGCGCCGTGTGTATGTGTGAAGCGTTAGTTAAAAAGTATGGCGAAATAATAAACAAAATTATTAAAAAATAAAAAAAAAATTAAAAAAAAAAATATTAAAAAAAAATTTATAAAAAAAATTAAAAAAAAATTATTAAAAAAAATTTATTAAAAAAATATTAAAAAAAAAATTATTAAAAAAAAATATATTAAAAAAAAATAAATGAATTAAAAAACAAAATTATAACAATAAAAAACTTTTATTAAAACAAAATTTATATTAAATTAAAAAAATTAATAAATTAAAAAAGTTTTATTAATTGAAAATATAAATAAAAAAATGCATAGATATGTATATATGTACATATTTAAATTAAAAACAAAATTATATGAACTAGAAAAATTAAATAAATTAAAAAAGTTATTTTAATTTACAAAAAATAATAATTAAAAAAATATAGTTTTAAACGGAATTGATAAAAATTATAAACAAAAATATACATAAATAAAAAAAAATATTTAAATTAAAAAAATTATATAAATTAAAAATTAAAAAATATATAAAGAAAAAAAAATACATACAAAAATTATATTAAGCGAAGAAAAATCATGTTAATTTAAAAAAATTATTATCAAATTCACATTAATAAAAATAGCTAAAATGAAATTATGTTTATTTAAATATGAAAAAATATAGTATAATAATTAAATAATTAAGGCTGGCAACTCCATTTAATATAAAAAAAAATTATATAACATTCGTACGACAGCAATACAACAAATATAATTTATTTTTTGTTTTTGTTTTTTTTTTGAATTCATTGAATTAAATAGCTACATACATACATACATATGCATTTGTACAGTGTGTCAAGTTGCAATAAAAATGCATAATTATGATAAAAAAAAATCCCGGCCACATGTAGTCACCAGCTTTGAGCTAAATCACAACAGCAACTTAACGCTGATTTAGTTTACAAAAATTATATTTTCGAAATTTCATTTGTTTTATGTTGAGTGATTTGGTAGGTGCTGCACAGATTTTTTACATAAATTTTTTATTTTTTTTTTGTAGTACAGGTGTAGTTTGATGCATGCAAGATATTCAAGGTAGTTGGTACGAATTTTTAGATATTTTTTTATCGTTATTTTATGACAAAAACACCGGCATATTTAATTTCATAAGAAACGAGAGATTATTAAAATTTTTTCTAAATGAAAATTAATACATTTTGTGAAAAATTTTCGTTTTCAATTGACTCCCTTTTCTAAAATTTAATGCCGAAATTTATATAATCCGATAAATTGATTCGAGGTTGAAACTCTATCTCCGCTTACTTATTGACTAAATCAATTTCGACATTGCTTTTTATAGCAACAGAGGGTTCCATAAAAATTTAGATATAAAAATAAATATTTTCAACTCGTTTGACTTATTTTCTATAATATATAGGTACTCTAAACCCTGTTTTATGCTCATTGATCGCCACGATAAACTATCGACTATTTATCGACAAAAGCACTTCAATATTACTTTTTATATCAAAAGGGTATCCTGCCTAAACATTTTTGTATATAAAAATAAACATGTTCCCTTCGAGTAAATAGTTATTTCGAGTCAATTGACTCCCTCAATATAGTATATACCGCAGAAACTTCTATAAACTAATATACTATTCCCTAAAAGAGCGGAGTTTAATGACTTCAATCCGATAGGAAGTATAAAAATACACACTTAAATACATAAAGACACATGAATGAGCGCAAAATTGCTCGCTACTCACTCATATAGACAATTATACCCAGATACATACATTTACATACATATTGGGGTTGCGTGCGTTCTACACGTAGAACATTGTAAACATAATGCGCCTCGTAATAACATCAGCCTCTACATATACATATGTATGAACATATTTATTTATTTATGTTTGTATATGTATACGCATAAGCATAAACATCGGCCCAAGGAAAAAATAATGGACTTCAGCTTCATTTTCGTGCTGAATGAGGTCCAAAAATAGCTTTTTATAACAGACGCATTCTTCTTTTATAGCAGAAACACACTTTAATAAACATGAGCACACGAGTAATAACGCGTAGCAAAGGGGGAACGCAAACACCGTGTGGAAAGAATTTCTGTTTACAAAACCTATAATGTTAATTTCAATAAGAATTCTTCACACTATGCGAACGTTGCTAAACTAAACAAAAAAAAAATAGAAAAAGTTGTGTATAAATAAACAAACTTTCAAGTTGGAAAATATTCTTGAAAACTAGTCGTACAACAAAAAATATAATTATAATTATAGCAATGTTGCAACATTAACGTGAGATCATGATATAAAACGTACAGCGCTTAATTTGTGAGGCGGAAAGCGCTATGTCGTCTCTTGACGATCTCTTGGTCATAACTAAGAGTTTTTGGTATTTGTCTTTTGACAAATATTTGGGAAACCAGTGATCTCCGGCTGGAAAACTGATTAAACCTAATTAAAATTAGGCATGTGCTTACATTGTTGCTAGAAAACCGTTAATTTAATTGATTTTCACGGTTTTAGAACAATTTATAGCGAAAACTATTTAAAAAAGCAGATTTTTCAACCTTAGAAACTGCAAACGGCTTATCCGTTCGCACGGATAAACCCGGATAGTATGAATATTTTTATTATTCCATTACATTTCATTTATGCAATTATCCGATTATGCAAATTCTGGCAAGTTCGGTTAATTTTCATTTTTTGTTGACATGGATAAAACCCGGATAATATAAATCTTATTATACCATTAAACAATAATTAATTTCTGCAATTAACCAATTATCCGGTTTTACAAAAATCCCTAAAATACGTGTTTTGTTGACAAGGATAAAAACCCAATTGTATAGATCTTGTTGGTATTCCATTATAATTTATTTGTGCAAATATCCCGATATCCGTTCTTCCCCTGACATGAATAAAATTAGATTTAATAATAAGTTAATAAATTATCCATATGTATATCCGCGATAACGAAAATACGGTTAACAAATCGTTTCCCATGGACTCGGATAGAAATCAGATATCCGGTTATTATTTCGTTAACATGAAGTTGTTTATATTTTTTAAAGGGGTTTTGACACCCTTTTTTAGATTTTTAAAGCTAACACCGAAACGGGTAAACTTTCTTTATTATCCAACTGTATGGCTGTCCTTCATCGTATGCTTTCTAATACATATGTATGTGTATATTGAACTATTATCAGAATAAATAAAATTCGGGAATTTTTTGTTCTTGTTAGCTGATGTTGTAATTTTAACTTTATCCGGTTAGTTTCAATAAACTACTACTCTAATTTGCATTTTTTCTATATCCACTGAAAATTGGTTTATCCGGTAGTTTTAACAATTATCAAGGTTCCGGTATATAAATACGTTTATTGCTAATATCCGGATATACTTATAGAAAATCGTAAATTTTCGTTTAGAGCCAAAGGATAAGTATTTTTAGCTTTATCCAGTTAGATTCAATAAGTTATCAGTGTTTGCCATTTAAATACTTCTTTTATGCCGTATTTTTGTTGATATCCAGTTACTATGCAAAAACCCGACAACCGGGATATTTTTGTTTAAAGCCAACGGAGAATGTAATTTTCGGTTTATCCAGATAATTTCAACAAATTTTCTGTGTTTCCTATTTATAAAATTACTTTATGCCGCCTTTTTTCTGATTTCGGTTACTATCTGAATAAATGAAAATTGTTAATTTTTCACTTAGGATAGCGGATAACTAATTTTTGGATTATACGATTCTATATCGCATTTTTTCTTTTATCCGAGATAATTTAAAATGGTAATTTTTCATTTAGGTTAGCGGATAATGTAATTTTCGGCTTTATACGATTCTTACTTATCGTAATAAAGAAAATCGTTAATTTTTCATTTAGGATAGCGGATAATGTAATTTTGGTTTATACGATTCTATATCGCATTTTTTCTTTTATCCGAATAATAGAAAATCGGTAATTTTTCATTTAGGTTAGCGGATAATGTAATTTTCGGTTTATACGATTCTATATCGCATTTTTTCTTTTATCCGAATAATCGAAAATCGGTAATTTTTCCTTTAGGTTAGCGGAGAAAGTAATTTTCGGTTTATACGATTCTATATCGCATTTTGCTCTTATCCGAACAACTAAAAATATACAATTTTTGTTTGGACTAGCGGATATTGCGATTTTCAGTTTATACGATTCTATATCGTATTTTTACTTTTATCCGAACAACTGAACATAGACAATTTTTCGTTTGGACTAGCGGACATTGCGATTTTCGGTTAATCTGTATAACTAAAGATTCCGGATAAAATTCCCAGCGCATATTCTCACTATATGAATGTTTTCGGATACTTTCAACAAATTATCAGCAAAGTAAACTGTTCGAAAGGGGTCTAGCCATTCATTACAAATATACTAGAAGTTCCTCTTTATCACCACTCTCACCACATAAATATCTATTTACAAAGTATGCAGCTAATGGGAGCATGTCAACATCTGCTTGTTTATGTAAATTTCAGCTGCGAATGACGATAGTCAGCCGCTCACAAAAAGAAAATGAAAATAAGGGAATTTTTGTGCTCATCTCTGTTTTGAAAATTCGTGTTGCTTTGAAATTAGCAATATAATATATATATGTATATGTACATATGTTTATACTATATATTATTCTGTTTAGTCATTTCTATATGTAAATACATATGTAATATAAATAGCATAAGTTTAGAATAGATTGCTTATACTATACACTACACGCACACACACATGCTTGCAAAAGTATTTGCACTGCGAATGACATATAGGAAAAATGAAATAAGGGAATTTTTTCATCTGTGGAAATTCTGTTGCGGCATCGTTTTCAATGTCTAAATATAAGTTTTTCCATATGTACTGTATATTAATAATTTGAAAAAGCTATCTTCTCGACTGCTTGCAAGTATTGTGATTCAAGCGTATCATTTGCACAAAGCGACAACAATAACAACAAAAACATACATATGTATTTATAATATATGCATACGTCACTGATGTTGTTGTTGTTACTGTTGCTGTAGTGGTAATGAATTCCATTTACGCTGCTGCAAGCCTCCTAAATCCACTGACATACCCTGCCCAAACGGGCGGACTGCCTTTCAAACAAGCTTTGTCGCCTTTGTATTTAGTATACTATATTTATATATGTAAGTATTTTGTGCCATTATGTGTGTGAACTAGCGTATTTTTATAAGCGTATACTATATGTGTGGCTGTGTATTTATGTATGAGCGCGCGTATTTTCGTGACGTTGTGACGACGCAACGACCCCAAAATTCACTGCTACGTTGCGAAGCGCCTGCTGTTCAAGTGCTGCTAGTAGAGCTAGTGAATGGGGCTGGCATACTAGTATATTTGTGTGTCTCTGTATGTACATATGTATGTAGCGCAACGTGGGATAGTACAGAATGCTGTATGTTGAAAAACGGGTTTGTACGCATTCATAAGAAAATACTGGAGTAAGCCTCAAGGCGAGTTTTTTCTGTACAGGAAAGGTGTAAAACAAGCAAAAACATTAGATTACGGCTGCAACGCAGCTATAATACCCTACACAGGTGTATATCTTAGAAGCATAAAGGGTATCAAAATATAATTGCTTGATTTTATCGTTCAGTTTGTATGGCAGCTATATGCTATATTGATTCGATTTGAATATTTTATTCGAGAGATTGTAGTGCTGCCCTCGATAGTCATTTGTACCAAATTTCGTGCAGATATCTTGGCAAATAAAGGAGTTTTCCAACAAAAACTTGATTTTTTCGTTCAGTTTGTATGGCAGCTATATGCTAAAGCGGTCCGATCTGAACGATATGTACAGATATTATTGCGTTGACATGGTTTAGAATATATGCGGAATTTCGTGCAGATATCTTGGCAAATAAAGGAGTTTTCCAACAAAAACTTGATTTTTTCGTTCAGTTTGTATGGCAGCTATAGGCTATAGTGGTCCGATCTGAACGATATGTACAGATATTATTGCGTTGACATGGATTATAATATATGCGGAATTTCGTGCAGATATCTTGGCAAATAAAGGAGTTTTCCACACAAAAACTTGATTTTTTCGTTCAGTTTGTATGGCAGCTATAGGCTAAAGCGGTCCGATCTGAACGATATGTACAGATATTATTGCGTTGACATGGTTAGAATATATGCGGAATTTCGTGCAGATATCTTGGCAAATAAAGGAGTTTTCCACACAAAAACTTGATTTTTTCGTTCAGTTTGTATGGCAGCTATAGGCTATAGTGGTCCGATATCGTCGACTCCGACAAATGAGCAGCTGCTTGAGGAACAAAGGATGTGTGCAAAATTTCAGATCGATATATCCAAAACTGAAGGAGTAGTTCGCGCATATACAGAGAAACGGATACCACTAAATCGATGCTGATCGTCACGCTATCCAAGAGTGACAACTGCTGGCGTACGCCGATGACATCGATAACATTGTTCTGCCTTCTTCAGGTTGGACAACGAAGCGAAGCAAATGGGTCTGGTAGTGAACGAAGGCTAGACGAAATATCTCCAGACATTACCCGAGTCACTGTTGACAGTCATAACTTCGAAGGCGTAAATAAATTCGTCTATCATGGAACCAGCATTGGCAGGCACAACAATATCAGCCTGGAAACCCCACGCAAGATCACTGTTGACAACAGGTGCTACTTCGGATTGAGTAGGCAATTGAGAAGTGAAGTCCTCTCTTGACGAACAAAGACCAAATTCTAGATATACGGTGCAGAGGCACGGACGATGATAAAATCTGATGAATCAGCGTTAAGAGTTTTCGAGAGAAAGATTCTGCTGGAAGATTTATAGTCCTTTGCGTATTGAAAACGGCGAATACCGCAGTCGATGGAACGATAAGTAAGCCATAAACGACGACTTTGAGAAAGAACTAAGAATGGCTAGGTCATGTCGTTCGAATGGATAAAAATACTCCAGCACTGAGAGTATTCGACGCAGTACCCGCCAGGAAAAAGAGGGAGACCTTCACGCTGTTGGAAAGACAAGGTGGAGAAGGACCTGGCTGCCCTTGGAATCTCCAATTGGCGCCAATAGTGAAAAGAAGAAACTACTGACACGCTGTTGCCAACTCGGATATAACCGCCTAAGCTGTGTCTACGCCAATAAAGAAGAAGAAGAACTGTGCATTATGGGGCCTACAAGTTTCTTTCCGGTGTTAAAAACTTCGTGGCAAACTTGATACTCCCTTTCAGGGTATAGAAAAGGAGAGCGTGCAGTTGTGAGTATCGTGAGAAGCTGTTGAGGAGCATTGAGAGCAAGTGCAAACTTTGCACTCAGCTATAGAAACAAAAAAAAACACGAAATGTCGAAGCTGAAATTACGACGTATAAATTTTTGACTTGCTGCTCTAAATTTTTTGCACGGAAATTTGCATTGACACGCAAGTTTTTGCATTTGGCGTAAACAAGCGACATTGCAAAATGAAACGCGCTTGCATTTTTTGATACACGATTGAGAGCGCGCGTTTATTTGCGCGTACAAAGCCCGTTAAGTGCAAAAAATGGCGTTAGCGCCGATGCAACGCTGTTGCCATTGAAAACGAGTAATGCAAGTGCGCGCTTGCTTTTTGTATGCGACCTGCGACACCGACAACATTGCATTGACAAATGCAGAAAAGCAAAAAACAAAAAAAACAAAAGAGAATAAAGTAAAAGCAACTGCAAAAAAATGCGACCAGTTGCGGCCAGCAAAAAAGGCGCAATAAAGCGAGCGAGAAATGAGTGAGAAAAACCAGTTTACACGCAGTCCGTGGAGTTAGGCGGTATACATAGAAAATATATGTATGTAAGTTATTCAAATAAGCGCGAAGTAAATAAAAAAGCAAACCGAAACCGGTCGCACAAGACGTGCGGCAAGGTAGCGTCCGCACTGCCGCACCGCTCAGCTGTTCCACGGACAAGTACACGTACGACGTAGCTTCAAACACACCACATTACAAAAGCAGCGCGTACGCGACAACCGGTTCGACACGCCACAAATGTGCGCGTAAACGTAATGGCAAACGCCTAGGCCGCATTTGTCGCCCCACGCGTCGCGCCGCTACCGATAAGCCAGCAACCACACACAACACACTCACGACGAGTCACAGGCATTTTTGTACGCGCACTGACTGCTTAATAAACGTCGTGGCGTGTAACCGGCTAAGCTTGGCTGCCAACAACAACAGCATGCGAGTCAGCAAAACACGTTCAAACGACCGGCGTATTGTCTTGCATACCAAATAGTATGTTAATTTTTACTTCGTGCAAAAGTTAATCAACTTTTTATGCTTAGTTATCACAAACGTGTACAAAAAGGAAAAAAAGAAAAGAAAACGCCAAGCTATGGCGCAGCAGACAATGAGGCAAAGAAACAACGGATGACAACAAATGAGCAATAGGCATTAAAAGACAGTAGCGGCAACGTATCACGTCGCTCAAGTGGTTATTATACGAGTAGTTGCTGCCGCGCATACGTGGAAAATCGCTACGACATGTGCAAACCAATTGCGGCAAGGGGTCCCAGTGGGGAAATTGAGGAAAACTAGTTACGAATATCGTGGAGTGAGTGCGTGGCCACTAGTTAGCAGGAAAGATGGCTTAGAACACAGAAAATTGCAAGAAAAAGCTCGTTAAAGGAAGCACTTGCAAAGCTGTAAACTTCTTTGTTCAAGTGGGTACTGAGTTTGCTCGCCGGTTTCTGGATATCGTTAGAAGAAAACCACATCGAATGATGAGACGTAGAGCAATAGCACTCCTTTTTGAGTCTCCAGAATACACAGACCATCCTTAACATATCCAGGCCTATGTATGACCAGTGTCCCAAAGAAGCGTTATTCCAGGAAGCCATCATTCAGAGTTATGTATGACCAGTGTCCCAAAGAAGCGTTATTCCAGGAAGCCATCATTCAGAGTTATGTATGACCATAGTCCCAAAGAAAGTATATCCCAGGAAACTGTAGTTACTTGGAGAAAGGGATTTCCTAAAAGATCAACTCAATAGATTTACGGTAAGGATTGAAGTGGGATTTCAAGAGATATGGTATATCATGAAGCTCCCAATGAGTTATCTCTTGGATTAAATCGACGAAAGTAATAAGCGACATTTCAACAAGCGTTCGGCGAAAATTTAACTTAGATTCCAGAAAATACGGAACACCATGAAGTTCCCGGGAGCCTGGGGCAGTGACTAAAATCAGCAAAAATAATATCGACATTACCCGGTATCAACAGAAATTTTTGGAACTTACTTGATTCGAAGAAAAATACAATATTTGTGAAGCTTCCGCAGGAATCCTCAGATCATGTCAAATGGCATAGCTGTTTCGGACTGAGCAGTCCGGCTTTAATACCCCAAAAGCTACAAGGTGAGACTGGGCAGTGCCATTTAAATATCACTAAGAGGAAGATGGAGTTATTTGTAGAAGTTCACGCAAGTGAGGAAAGTTCTCTGATTGACATTCACTTGGAAGTGGCCAGAAACGATTCTTTTACATATGGCTCAAACAGCTCAAGACTACCGGTGCTAGACCAAGTATCCTCTGGGTAGCCAAAGAACAGCCGTTTGAAGTAAAGCCAGTAAAGAAGAAGAAGGCTATAACGGAAGTTTCAGGTAGCTACGTTTTGATGGAAATTTTTGTCACATGACGACAGCGAACTTTTAAAATATCAACAAGTCAACTTTCGCTGTGGGACGCACTGGAATTATATGAAAGGCGTGAATTTTAGGGATTTTCTGCTTTACACAGATGCGGATCAGCTGTTAAGACCAGCATAAGCTATTTGCGATATTGCTTAGATATGAACCAAGGTTTCTGGAGCTTGAAGCAACCTTATAGACGATACAGTGGGAGATTTAAATATCCTCAAGGCTGCTGCGGGAGTTTTAAGAAACTTCTTTTGACGGAAATTTTCATTTTATGAAGAAGTCAATCTTAAAATATCAAATCAGTCAGCTTTTGGCGTTGTAGGAACTGGGATTATATGAAGGCCGTGAATTCCATGGAGGCGCGGATATCAGAGATATCAACAAGGGTTTCCGGAACTTAAGGGAAACTTCAGATACTATCAACTTAATCCTACGGACGCTTTCGTAGAGTTTCTACTGTACACAGCTCCGGTTCAGTCGATAAAGCGAAGCATATAATAAGGAAAAGCAGTCGAGACGAACCAAAAACAACCGCGATAAGGTCGGTATTGTGCGAACTAACCAATGAACTGAAAACGGCGCAAATACAAAAGGCCTGAAATTGTGGAAAAACCTTATTGATGTCTTAAGTTCCAATATGCAATTAGTAAAAAATTATTAAGTCATCCCAAAAGGGATCTTCATGATTCCGAAGCTTCTTTTGCGGAAGCGACCTCTGCAGACTCGGCACAAAATATCAGAAAAGCATTCCTGTTGAACTCAACTCGACCAACAATCGAAAAAGCACGCAAATCCATGCACGTTTAATATGCGGACAACGTGTTTAAGAAGCGCTACATTGGGACCAACGCCAAGCTGTATGGCGACTTGCCACATATGCGCACACAAAAGTATTCCTGCCTACCGCCACTGAGCACCGGAACTGAACTCAAATGCTGTGGAAGTGCTTAGTATAATGTGAAGACAAATAATAGGAAAAAAAAAGAAAGAAGGAAAAAACTTCTTGAGCTTATTGCTGATGGCTACGCAGTCATGACCAGCATATGTAAAAGACACATACAACACCAAAGACGCGTATGGTTTACAAAATTGAAGGATTGACGAAGTAGCAACGACGTAGCATATGCTCGTAAATTTGTAAACGTGCTGCACAAAAGTTGCTTGCGGAATTCATAATTTGCCCTAAGAAAACCTTGAAGGTTGAATGCCTTACCATGGCGGCAATAATAATGGACGCAGAAGGCGCAATTTGGGATTTGAAATTATAATTAAATTCAAATATATGTATGTGTGTACGCGGTGGCTTCGGCCAAACCGAAGACATTATTCAAATGTAATCCTCAAATTCAATGCCAATAAGGGTGTGCAGCGCGCCAAGTAAGGTAGTTAAAGTGTGTGGCGCAGCGCGATAGTGGCACTAATGGATTTTGTAACCAAGGGAGAAGATCTTACTAGGGTACCACAGAAGTCATTGAACTCAGCTGACGAATAAATGTGGTCTCAAGAGCTTTAAGACGCATAAGCAAATGTTTTTGAAGGTTATACGAAGCTTTTGTGATACCCCCCACCCCCGGACCAATTGGTTATAGTAAAAGGAAAGGTTTTGGCATTTTCATTGCTCGCTACAAAAGCAATAAGCACTGTTATAGCCACTCAATTCCTGACAACTTGAATGCTGAAAACGCAATAAGCACCGTTATAGTCATATAAGCACTAAAATTTTACTTTCCGCACATTTCGAGCGCTGCAAATGCGAACTACAGTTATGAACGCAGAGTATTCCATAACGACCGTAAAGCTTCTAACAATATTTGAGACTTCATCAAGATTCTGCAGGCGTGTATATTCTAAACTACTGAAGCAACAATCGTCTACTTTACAGCGCTCATAAGAAAAAAGCTCTACCGCGCCACAAACAACCCAGCGCTGAAAGGTACTACTGCAAAGTTTACTTCGTCACGTATGCGTAATAAAACCGAGAGTCACGACTGTGCGCATGTCGCGTACAAAGGCAATCACGTTATACCGGCCGTTATGTAGCCAAACTGTCATCGCTTAATCAAATGTATTATTGACAGTGTTGTTGGAGCGGGTGGTGAATTGCTATGCGGACAATACCTACGGTACAAACGGGCACTTGAGGACGCGTACGTGATGAGTACGCTAAAATGTTGCCGTAAGTGACATATAGTGAGGAATACGGAGCAAGTGGGACGTTGTAGTACTTGTTGGTATGAGTACTAGTCCAAATTTTGTTGCCACACATTCCTATTTTCTATCACAAAATTTATTTGCGTTTATTATTACAGTTGTTGTAGCGCAGAAACGCATGTCACAAAGCATTTTAAGTGAGGCTAACGGATTGACAATGATGAACCCGATATAAATAAGTTATATTCCAGTTAAATAAACCCGTCTGTAGTGAGAATGAACGAAGAAAAAGGCAGGACCAGCAAGCCAAGCGAGCCTGCTTTTTCTTCGTTTTCTGATATCCAAAGTATTAATGTTTAAAAAATAGAGGTTTCTATATGCTAAACAGCTTCTTGAAGATTGACAGAAGTTTTTGAAAAATTTTTTAAGTTTCCAAAATTATATTCGGTATTCTTTTGAAAAGAAAAAGCGTTGTTCATACTTTCTCTGAAATCATAGTTCTTCTTAAGCATTTTGTCATGCCATATTCAAGCCTTATTTTTGGCTGGGATTTTAGAAGGTTGTTATGAATATGTTCAAAATTATAATATGTGACCTGGTCTACGGAAAGGGGGCTTAGGTGTAAAAAAATCGATTTTTTTTTTCAATTTTTTTTTTTCAATTTTTTTTTTTTTATTTTTTTTTCAATTTTTTTTTTTCAATTTTTTTTAAATTTTTTTTTTTCAATTTTTTTTTTCAATTTTTTTTTATTTTTTTTTTTTTAATTTTTTTTTTTAATTTTTTTTTTCAATTTTTTTCATTTTTTTTTTTATTTTTTTTTTCATTTTTTTTTTTTTTTTTTGACACCTAAGCCCCCTTTTCGTAGACCAGGTCACATATATAGTTTTTCCGCGAACCAAATTATTAAATCTTTGATTTGTAAAACATTTCACTCTGTGTGAACACACCTTGAGCATTTTTTCAAAGTCTAATTAGGTCATATTTTTAGTTGAGTTTAGAAAAGAATGTCATATGCAACATATTTCTAGGGCGAAGGCAGACTAATATTATTTTCAACTGACATAAACACCAAATATTCGACTTTTGCAGTAGTTCACTCTATGTGAATACGCCTTAAACATATTTCCAGAGACTATTTAAACCTTTTTTTTGGCTAGTTTTGGAAAATACTGTCGTACACACATATTTATCAAATGAAACTAATGCACTTTCCGTTGGCAAAATCAACAAATTTTCACATTGTAAAATCTTCCTAAAAAATTTCGCTTTGTGTAAACACACCTTAAGCATTTTTCCATAGTCTATTTAGGCCTTATGTTTTGGTTATAATTTCAAAGGGTCGAAAAGTTATGGCTGAAAATCGGTGTAAAATGCGTAAAAACATATTTTCGTGCGCTAATTAGGCACTGTGCAGACTGAGCGCCGGACTAGTTGTCATGCGACTAGTTTTTTACAGTCATTGAGAAAAATTTGCACTGCCTCCATAGAAACATATACACAAGCGTAATTGCATTTATTAGACCTGGATGTGTAAAGCATTTTCCTCGATGTTTTTGAATGGCATTCCGCGCGCACACTGCATATTAATGCATTTCGCATGCGATGTAAGAGAGCGAAAAATTTTTAAAAATAAAAATAAATAAATAAAAAAAAAATAAAAAAAATCGAAAATATCGAAAATATCGAAATGTAAATGTTTAGCTTAGCAAGTGGCAATTGCGACGATTTGGACGCTTCGATTAGCGTGCGCGGCGTTGCGGAGTTTATGAAACGTGAGGCTGCCTGGCAATGCGTGCGTATGGTTGCCAGATGTGTGTGCTGTGTTGGCATGTTTAAAATTCAACAACGACGCGCATTCGTGTTTCGTATTTATAGCAGCTATTTTGTTTATAATGCTAATTGTGCAAATGTTGCATGACTTTTTTTCGTTCGCTGTTTTTAATTGACGAGCGCAAGCACGCACAAATTTATAAATACATATGTACGTGTAATAGACGCAGGCGCACATATACATACATAATTATATATATATTTTTTTTTATTTTTATATATAGTTTTTACATACAGGGTGTACCTTATGTGCCGCATTGTGGCCGCCTCGCGTGCTTGCTGCTAGTTTTGTTGAAGAAAAACGCGACGCGTGTGCGCGCATAGTAGAAAATTCAAGTCACACAAATGTTAGCATGCCGCACGCCAACATACAAATTGACACGCTCACAGCGCGCTTGCCGACGGCGTTGTTGTCGACGTTGGCAACGCGACTGGCATGCACAAAATCAATAAAATTTCATTAAAAATGCGCGAGCGCAACTAGAGAAAAACGTTGCAAATTTTCAACAGCAACGAAATAAATCAGCGCGCTCAGACGCCAGCCGCGTATATGCCATACATAAATAGTAAAATAAGTAATAAACGGTTGTTTGCAACCAAATTTATATGCTTGTTGTGCATAGGCATTGCAACAGCGCTGAATTACAACCCTGATTTTGATAACGCAATTTTTGCAACGCTGTTTTTTCAATTTATTTTTAAACGCGCGGCAGCAGACACTTTCTACGTGCTAATCAGCTGCACATTTAATTTAGTAGATAACTGTCAAGTTGACAATAAGCGCAGATAGAGATTATTTATAATCTGCTTGCTTATCAAAATTAAAAAAAATTAAAAAAAAAAAAAAATTGTGAAAAAATTCTGATTTTGTCTTCTGCTGTCAACAAATCAAAAAATAAATAAAAATCAAAAAATAAATAAAAATCAAAAAATAAATAAAAAATCAAAAAATTAATAAAAATCAAAAAATAAATAAAAATCAAAAAATAAATAAAAATCAAAAAATAAATAAAAATCAAAAAATTAACAAAAATTAAAAAATAAATAAAAATCAAAAAGTAAATAAAAATCAAAAACACACAGTAAAAATAATTATAACTAAAAATTTCTTGAATAACCATAAACTCACTCGCTTTCATCTCACACTCGTGCGCGTGTAAAATCATAAAAAAAATTCTTCTGGCAGTGGAACGCAAAATCTAATCGGGTCATGGTCACTGCTGTGCATAGTATGCCAAATGGCGGCTAGCAGATAAGCAACACGGCAATTTTTATCTCAACAAAAATGATATATTATCACTGCTAAGCGCACTTAAGCCTTATGATAAAAGCAATTAATTATTTTCATATAGATAATATTAACTTGTGTTAAAAAAGATTTATTTTATATTGACATTTTATAAATTTTTTGCGAAAATTTGCGTAGTTAAGCGCATAAACAGTCAATATTTGTGCTTAATTTACGCCGTAAGCAAGTGATGTTACTGCAAGCGATAATTATCGATTATTCCATTTGTTTTGACAGCGCTATAAGCTTGTAATGAGTTGTCAAAAAAGTCTTGCGGTATTTTTATTGAATCAATTCGTGTGGTACCCATACATCGAGCTTCTTAGTGACTCCAAGCTTCTTCAAATGATTTATAACGGCTTGATGACTACTATGCTGGTTTTTTTTGACCAATTCAGCGATTTTATCGCAATTTTCGACGACAGGCCTCCGAAGAGTGGCCCATCTTCGACCACCTCTACTCTGGTGTAGATAGTATCGATTAACTTCGATTATTTAACGGTTTCGACAACGCATAAGGTTTATCGCTTTGCTGCGGGTGTCTAAAATTGCTGCAATCGATTAATTTCGATTACTCAGTGTATATCGATATCGCTTTAAGCTTGTGTGTTTGGTTATCGCTATGTTGCGAACGTTTGTAGCTGCTGCAATCTGTAGACTTCGATAATTAATCGATTAAAACAGTGCTATAAGCATGTATTGTTTTTCTATTGCTTTGTTTTGGACGTTATCAGTTGCTAGAATCGATTAAGTTCGATTTTTCAAATTTTTGTTGCTTGTACTGTTTCGTAGAGGCTATTTTTGTGGGTGTTTTCAGTTACAGTAATCGATTAATTTCGATTATTGATTTGTTTTGCTATCGATAAAAGCTTTATGTTTGGTTATCACTTTGCTTTGCAACATTATTTATATTATTATTTAGAAAATACGTTTCTATTTATTATAAAATACGTTTTTATGCCACAAAATTATTTAATAAGTTGCAAGTCACTCCCAAAAATATCGATAATCTCAAGTCGCTCTTATCTAGCTGATCCGATAAGCAACTCTGCGCTTTATTTCAATTGCATACATTTTTTATTATATTAAAAATCAACAATTCATAAAGATACCTACGTCAACAAATTGTTTGACTTGCTAGTTAGCAGCTATCATAACTTAACTGAAATTTCACCGATAACTTGCGATAAGATTAAGGCAATTTGTGTGCATGTTTCAAGATTAGATAATATATTGATGAACGTAAAAAAGTTGATAAGACTTTTTTTTTACAAATATTTTCACGTTTAGGGTGTGGTGTGGTATAACTGAATTTCGGAGAATGCCCCCAAATTCCTAGAAATTTTATATAAGTAGAGAATTTTTATTTTTGAAGCTCTCAGTATCACTATTAGTCGATTAACCACATTTTTTCCTACCAAAATGTTGGGGTTTTTCCGTAATTTTATATATACTCACATTAACTGAGGTCACTCAGTCTCATAGATTCTCACTCAACTGTCGCACATGATCTGATAGAAACACAACCTTGATATTTTCAGACACAATTAATGATTTTTAATGACCTTCATAAAAAATTTTCGAATGTGCTAAGGTCGTTTGTGATTAAACGCCATTTAATTGAAACACTTCCAAATAAATGGGGGCGGAACCGCAATGCCAAGAGCGGAAGCAAGCTTATCAGCGCACTTACAGTTGGCATGTTTGATGTTGTTTGTCGAAAATTAACCGAATTGTAACCCATAAATTTGTTGATTCTTAACTGAAAGTGTTGCTAAAATTTTCCAAGTAATAAAAATATGTGTAAGACTACCTAAGGGAATCACTAATTGATTTAGACTATAAAATTTGCGTATACGTCAAATTAGCTACGTATTTTAAGCAATTGAATAGCGTAATATTAAGAAAAACCACTTTTGATAACCAATTTTATTATTTATTTCTTTAAGACTTTTTTAAATTTTTATCGATAAGTATCAGCTACGCTTTTAAGAAGAAAATTATTAAGAATAAGCAGTTTTGAAAACCAACTTTTTTTTATCGAAACATTTTAGATATATTTATCGGTTAATGTCAGCTGTTGTAAAATAAATACCGTTACTTATAAAAATATCGATTTCCAACCATTAAAATAATTACGAAATGTCAGTTGTAATAAAATCCACTGTTATTGTGAATAATTTCATTGTTATTTCCATAATTTTTTAAGAATTCACGCTTGTATATCGATATTAGAAAATTTAAATTTTTTTACAAAAAAATATCTTTCCCAAAAATACCACCGTAAGGTTTAAATAAACTTATTAACTGTTTAATAATGGTTTTCAGCATATTTTTTTCGCATTTGCGCCTCTAAAGGTGCAAAACTTCGTTTATCGATATATCGATAAATTTTAGAAAGGCTAAAAATCAACCGCAAAATGTAACGATAAATGCAAGTAATAAAATTCGTTAACGATTTGCGCTGCTCTGCGTCATATTTCTTATGACAAACCACAAAAAATTCCACCAAATGCCGTTTAACCGATAAATCGATAAGTTTTAATCCTATGAGCCAACTAAATAATATATCAATAACTTACAGTAATGCAATTACGCTGTGTGATATTTTGAAGCATATTTTTTTGCAATCTATATAAACTCACCACGCGTTACGCCACATGCGCCAAAAAACTCCTTCTTTTAATTAATAAAAAAAAAGGTATACAAGGCCACTAGTTGCTGAAATATTTTACATAACGATTAAAAAATCTTTAATTATAAAAGCTGCTATAAAATGCGTGCGTTTTTTTTTCTTTTTTGCCATATTTTTCTGTAAATATTTACTCATGATTTTCGCCAAATTCCGATAAGCGCTTGCCTGATAAGAAATTCCAGCAAAAATAACGCTGATAAGCAGCTGATAAAAATGTGAAATATGTTTAATCATCTCAGTAAAATAAATAATAATTGATAAAAATTGCAAAAAATCGCAACTTGAGCTAAAAATTGCTGCTAAAATTGGCGATAACAGGCAAAGCAATAACAACAGTGACGAATAAAAGTGTGCTGATAAAAATATGTACGGGTTTGGATGGAAATTTAATTTAATTTATTTTTTGATAAGATTTAATTTTTTTTTAACTTTCTTAATATATATTTTTCAATTTTTCTCTTTTTTAATTTTCTTAATTATTTTTTTTTTTAGTTTCATAGTTTTTTTAAACTTTTTTATTTTATTTTTTTTACTTTCATTTTAATATTTACTTTATTAAAATGTAATTATTTAATCTTAATTTTTTTAATCTTAAACAGATTTAATTTTTTTATTTTACAAAATTTTATTATTTAATCTTGTTTTATTAATTTTTTGCAAGTAGTTTTTGCAAGTAATTGGCGATAAAAAACATATTAAAAAGCAGGATAATTTTTATATTTATTTTTCTCTTTTTTGATTTTCTTAATTATTTTTTTTTTTTTTAATTTTTCATAGTTTTTTAAACTTTTTATTTTACTTTTTTTTTACTTCCATTTTAATATTTTTTTAATTTATTAAAATTTATTTATTCTTAATTTTTTTTTTAATCTTAAACAGATTTAATTTTTTTATTTTATTAATTTTTATTATTTAATCTTGTTTTATTAATTTTTTGCAATTAATTGGCGATAAAAAAAACAGGGCAATTTTTGTTACTTTTTCTGAGTAATTTAAATTTTTATGAACTCTGTTTAAATTATAATTAAGAATTATTTATAGACAAGTTTTGGTACAATTTTGTATTTTACTTTTTTATTTAAAAAAAATATATTTTTTAATTTTAATTGCAATTTATTAGTAAGGAATTAAATTTTTCACAATTTATTTTAATTTTGTTTTTTAGCTAATTTTATTTTTTTAAGTTAATTTTAATTTAAAAAAAATATATATTTAATTTTTTTAAATTAATTTTTATAAAAAAATGATTTTTTTTTTTTTAATAATTTTAATTAAAAAAAAAAATTATTAAAATTATATTAATTTTTTTTAAATTAATTTTAATTTTTAAAAAAATACTTAATATTTTTAATTATTTCTTTTAAAAGACTATTTCTATTTTTTTGTTTCTTTTTCATTTTATTTATTTTTTTTTATTGTAAAAAAGTTAATTATCTCCTGCATACAAAATTTATTTGTTTAAAATAATGGGAAAAGCTGGCTGTCGGCTATAAAACGCGCGCGATAAGATAAACTTACACATGCATACATAAATATGCAAGTGTGTGTGTGTGTATTTGCCCACTTCGCGCTTATCAGCGTGTCGTGTCGTAAGAAAATCCGAAAATAAACAAATATTACACATTTCGAGTATGTTCGCCCGCAAACGCGCCGCGAAATATGCCGTTTACTTATTTCTTGGTTAATTGCCTGGCTGATAACACGCTGCCGGCTGGCGGCTTATCAGGCGAAATGCGAGCAGCGCCTTTGTCTCTGCATTGCCAACGATAAGATAACTTCTTCGCATGTTTACGTGTACATATGTTTATACATATGTATGTATGTATGTATTTTCTATGAACTCAAAAAAAGTACAAAAAAAACCCAAGTAATAAATATAATTGAGGCGGAAGCAGCAGCTGCAGGCAATAGCAACCTTGCTGGCTTAAAATTTCAACGAAAAGTATGCTTTCTTTAATTATAATACTGTTTTATGCCGCGCTTATCGCAGCTGTTTACGTTAAAATGAATGCGCTCGCTTATCAGCGTTGCGCGTATGTATGCGCCCACTACGCACACGCACGCGCGCACAGTGCAGTTGCTTTGTTGTTATAATTTGACCGTTGTACGCCGCATTTGAAGCGCTGATGCATGCGATGAGGCGTAACGCGAGGCGATTAGCAGGCGTGGAATTAAAAGCAGTGCATTGATTAGGCAGCTGACTCAATTGACGCGGCGTATTTGGTTGCATTTCATAGCATGACAGTTAATGCCACACAAAGCGCGTCGATTGTGCGCTGCGTCAAAATGTATGAATCAATTGCATAGTAGAACCTATAATAATTCTATACGCCACAGTTACGTTAACTATAGCAACGCTGCCGGCCACGCATGCACTACAGTTTCCACACATACGTAATTTGTTTTCTGCTTTTGCCTTCAAGCGCTGATAACGCGCGGCCCCATAACGCTTACGCCATGTCAAAACAAACACATACAGCTGTTGACAATTGATAGCGCTTGTAGGCATACATGACACATACATACATATACATATGTGTGATGTGTAACTGATGCGTTTGCAGCCTTCATACTCGCCTACTTGCGCTCATATGTCACTGATAGTCTAATCAGCAGCAGATAAGCGCGCTCTTGTTGCTCACTTTTTTCCACAATTCGTCATTGCATTTTGTTGCTTCATTATAGGCGCATTTAAATGCGAGTTAAAAATAGCGCGCTGTCATGTCTGTCAACGCGCTTGACAATTGTGTGCTGACGTTGACAATTGAACGGAGAAATTTCACAATTTATGGAAGAAATTCTTTGGGTGTAAAATTTTTTTTAAATGCAAGAAGGAGGGAGGAAAATGTCATTATTTTTTGTTAAATAATTTTTTCATGACATTGTAATATCGTTTGTCTACACACCCAATAAGTTAGCGGAAAGTATGTTTTGCATAATAATTTACTGTCAAAATTGACAGTTCACACAGCTTGAATTGTTTTGCTCGTAACGTATGCGCGCTTTGGTTTTCTTTTTACTTCATTTTCGTTTGATTATCGTGCAAATATAGTTTATTTTCAATGCAAACTATTGTTTATATATACTCATGTTCTTAGTCTACACTGCTTAGTCTACACGGCATTTTGTTCAACTAAATCTTTGGTGTCAAGGTCCACAAGCTGTGTGCTTGGAAGGCCAAATTTATTTACTAAAGAAACTGGAAATGATGCTGCTTAGCAATACACAGCGAATATTAGAATTTTGCAACTAGTTCTAGTACGAGCGCTAAAAAAAAGTTAATAGTTTAATGCAAAATAATTTTTTTTAGTGTAAAATACATTAAAAGTATTTGTAAATATAGCAGCAGCCCCTATAAATGGAATATAGTTATATGCGACCTGGTCTACGAAAAGGGGGCTTAGGTGTCAAAAAAAAAAAAAAATTGAAAAAAAAAAATTAAAAATTAAAAAAATAAATAAATAAAAAATAAAAATTGAAAAAAAAAATAAATAAATAAAAAAAAATTAAAAATAAAAAATAAAAATTGAAAATAAAATAAATAAAAAATAAAAATTGAAAAAAAAAATTAAAAAAAATAAAAATAAAAATTAAAAAAAATTGATTTTTTGACACCTAAGCCCCCTTTTCGTAGACCAGGTCACATATTTCTATACAATTCCAGTCCATAAAATGTTGCCTAAGCTTAAAATAATGTTTAAGCACTGTGCCCAAGTGTTCAATGTGAACACAGCTTAATGCTTTTCAGCACATAACTGTCAGTGCATGCATTTTTACACTAATCTTATAAGGTGCTCCCACTACTACCTATAATATGACGTCTACACTGAGTAGTGACTACTCAACTAAAAACCAAACATTCATCGAAATCGTTGACTTTGCAGTACGCTCTCCGCTTTTATTCACAAATAAACGCTATTATTCAAATTATTTATAAATGCTACAACAATTAATGCTTCTATGAGCGTTTAATCTTTATCAGTAATTTGCATAGTGATTTATTGTGTAAATTATACACACACTACCAACTGTATATACAAATTTATATTTAAAAATATGCAATTCAAGGGAAATCGCGGGCTACGAGTCAACAATTCAAAGGAAATTATTTGTATACTTAGCAAAATTATGATCAATAAAACGATTGATTAGCTCATTGAAATGAGTAAATCAATTTTTGTCGGTGTGCGTGTTGTGACTTGAGAGCGCGAGTGATAATAAGCTGGGTTTTGTGTTGTGATGCTAAATAAATAGTGGTTGTGAAATTGTAATGACAAGTGGGGGAACAAAAGCTTGTGATGATTAGCACAACAATTAAGTAACTTTTTTTTAAAAGTGAGCATTAAACAAGAAAAAAATAATGACATGAAGTCATGTAAGATGACAAAAGTTTACAAGTTCTCCATAGAAGAACTTGATTTTGATTGGTTAGTTTGTATGACCACTTAATCTTATCATCGTCTGCTATTGGCAGTTTCGAGGAAAGAAGGACGTGTGCAAAATTTCATATCGATAACTCTACACTATTTATTTGCAATCTGTCAAAAAATCAACTAACAGTACAATTAGTTTTCACTGACAATAAATTGCCACAACTAATTGCACTGTGTAAACGTGTTAAGGTTATAAGCTTGCTTCGAAAAATTTTGAAATTTCTAATACCATGTTCAGACCGACACTTAATCACACGATTTCGGCTGTTGAATGGATTATCCCACTAATCTTAAAAATTTATCAAGATTTCGCATACAAAAATGACAGTTTCAAATCACTTCATTGAAAGACAAATCACTTCAAAAAAGACAGTTTCAAATCACTTCATTGAAATAGATCGCAAGAAGGTTTACATCAGTTTCAAATCACTTCATTGAAATGATTTGAAACTGATCCACGCTAAATCTCTCTGTGCGACTCTGATTTTGCGCAATCTACTTGTCAGCACTGGAAATCTGTTACATTATCACAGCTGATTTAGACACTACAAAGGGAAAAAAATGTAAACAAACAAATTTTTTTAAGCATTGAATCTAATTTCACCTGAAAATCGACTTAACAAATGAAAAAATGGATCCATTATTTCTATTATATGGAAAATATTAAAAAAAAGACGGCTTTTATTTCAAAATACTATATGACAATATTTTCTTTTGATAAATATTTAGCGATATGAATTCTTGAATGACAATAACAGCTGTTTTTAGAACTTTCTAACGGCAGTGAGAACACTGTTGGGTTATGAAATGCTTAAATGTATAGCGGGATTCTGTAACCAGTCTCTAGTCTCCATTTGAGACATTTTGAGGTAAAGTCTCAATTTGTGACTGTTGCTATTCACTAACCAATCTCTAGCGTTAGTCTCAAAATATAACAAAACCAAAAAAAATAAGCTTTTTTGAAATATAGAAAAATACTTATAAACCTGTTGAGAATTATGGATAAGTGTGAATGAAAATTTTTTTAAATTAACATTTAAGCACAAATTATTACATTTTCTGTTTCTATTTTCAATATTTCAATATCAACATTTTTCGAAGCAAATACCCATAACCCGATTGAGAATTACGGCGTAGTTTGAATGAAAATTTCTTTGACGTGATATTTAGATCCAAATTAATGAAGCTCTTATGCCACTAATTTAATCAATATCTCTCATAGCCATGCAACCACTTCATTGCTAAACAACTGCAACGCCGAGCCACAACTTGTGCGCAGATGTTCTACTCTGCCAATGATACTGAGCAAGTCAAGCCAAAGCGGTTAGACAGGTCAGTTGTGCACAGCGTGTACTTGTAAAGTCAACTAAGTGCATAAGCAAAGTGTATGTGAAGGCTGTGTAGTGACTTAACTGGGTACTTAGTCAGACTGATAACCAGTTAGACAGCGTGCCACTTAGTCGTAGTCAGCAAGGCAAACAGCAACCAGTTAGTTAGCCGGTTTTGCGCGCTGCACCACACCGCTGCCGACAAAAAACACGTCACAGCAGCGCATTTGCCAGTATTGCGGTGTATTTGAAGACCTATGCTGGCGCGCTTAGCAGCAGCTAATGTTTTATTAGCACATATTATGGCTGTATGGGCCGGCTACTAGCTGCTTTGAGCGCGCTGACATCTTACGAAATACCAGAACGTAATGTAGGCATACATTATTCATACACGGTTATACGCGCAGCATGACTTCTAGTATAGATTAGACTTCTAGTATAGTTGAGATTGGAACAAAGCAGGCGCGTTACGTCTATGTGTGTCGTCGACATTGCGTGCTACGGCGGCGCGCTTGTACTCGTTTGCTGTTGTCATTTTTAACGCTGTCGTAGGTCGCATTGTTGTTGCCACCGAAGTCGTTCGTCGCGTATGCTGTTGTCATACTCGTTCGCATTGTCGAATGAAAACAAGTTTAATGACGACGACAACGACGAAGACGACGAAAATGTTCTTAGTATACATTTCGCGTAGATATGTATATATATAGTAGATATATCGTAAAGTCGTGCAAAAAGCAGCGACACCACTTTAGCTGAAGCTAAGTGTATGCTAAATAGCGTAGAAAAAGTATAAAAATACGCGTCGAAGAACAGCAAATGAAAACAAAAACGAATGTGTAATTCGTTTGAGCGCAGCAGGGGCGCACATTTAGCGTGCGGGGCGGCAAGCGCGACAAGCGGATATACAAATTTAACTATATGCAGTTGTAGACGATATATAATGAATATAAAAATATATACAAATATATTTAACGACGCTGTGGACGAAATTTTGCACGATACGTTGGCGATATGCCAGCGAAACGAAACATATGCGAATTCGTGAAAGAAAATCGAGCGCAAAAGTGAGGCGGTAGAACAAAAATATACATATATTTGTGTGTGTATGTATGTATGTGTGCCGCTAGTTGCCGAGTATCAGGCGATGTTGACGTTGCGTAGCACACTAATAATGATGATGATGACGTTGAGAGGCGCATATGATGAGCATGAGGAAATGACGAGGTCGATGAGGAAGCTGGCGTGCACAGCATATGCTTTGTATGTAACGTTGCGCATGTCGCGTATAGTATATGTATGCGATACAAGCGCTCTGCGGATTTATGAATTATATGCGGTTTGTTGTTGCTGTTATGGCGCTTTGTTGCATGTTTGGAGGCAATTGCATTGGAGCACGTTGCTGCGCATGACACTTTCGACGCAAAAGTCAGCAAAAGGGAATGCACCGTAACAGCACATAGCTACATGCATTTATATACAAATACATTAGCATTTTTACGTACATATGTATGTACAATAAGCAAGCTGGACATCATACAAAAACATATTGTTGCAAGTTTAAAGTCATGCTTGCAAGCATGGTTGCATGCGCGCCTATATACCGACAAAAGTATATAAGGTTTTCTTATATATATATATATACATATGTATATACGTATTATTTTTTCTCTACACCTAACTGCCCTGGGCCATTTGCCAAATTGCACGTTTTGCCAATTGCTCGCGCTCGCTTGGCAACCATTTCTCTGGCATGCACTACTGACAACGCAGACGCAATGTCGATATCTCGTGAGTGTAGATACACAACATGCTGTTTGGGGTAACCTCGTTATAATTGTGTAGTGACAAAGGCAAAGCTCGTACTGCTGTCACCACCACCCTCTTGTGACACGCGCAAGCAACCCCAAAGTATATTATACAAAACGAGTCACTGCGTTGTTGTGTGTAGCGACGCATCACAACTGACCCACCACGTTCAAGAAAAGGCAATAAGAAGTTAAAAAAAAACACAACACTGTTATACACAACTGAATTCTTGCACTGTAGAGGCAGAGGCCGTCCACCACACGCCACTACATAAATATACACGACCTGGCAGACATACACACATGCCGCGCGTATATATTTTCTATGTACATATATATATGTTATATGGTATAGATACAGAAAGAAAGTAAAAAGTCGAAATTGGCATGAAAACGTACAAAAACAAAAATAAAAAGCAAACTAGAAGAATTTTCCATTGTAGATACACACGAAACTGACGCGACAGGCCGATTGCGTAGTAGCACCCAACCCAGCCCAGCAGTGGGTGGTGGGCGAGGATGGCAGGTGTACATACATACATAATTGGCGTTACATATAAATACGTACATGCATGCGTATATGTATTTGTGTTATTAGAGTTTTCAGTGTGCATATATGTAGATTAAATTATTTTAGTTTTTGTTGCAACTACAAAGTGCTTGTTGGCATATTAAACTGTTAATTTTAACAGTTTTTGGAAATCTCACATTTTATAATTAGCAAAAATGTATGAAATGTACAATATTTAACAGTATTCCACAAAATTCATGAAATGCTTAATTAAAAACAGCAGAGATTGTAGTTAAAATCGAACACTTTGTTTACTGATATCGATTTTCGATGAATTGCTAACCAGTGGTATAGAGGTAGCGCTTTTCAACGATGAACTAAAGTTGGAGCATTGCTATTATTTCAACAGAAATAATAATTATGCATCAAAGCCACAATTGAATTAATATTTAAACGAATTTTCTGTTTATTTTGTTAACTCGAAAATCTTATATAAAAATATTTTCAAATATTTCAATTCACAAAAATTACAAATAATCAAAAATTTTACATTTCAACTACTTTTTAAGGGTGTATACATACAAATATCTATATGTGACCTGTTCTACAAAAAGGGAGGTTAGGTGTCAAAAAATCCAAAAAAAATTTTTTCTTTTTTTTGACACCTAAGCCACTTTTCGTAGACCAGGTCACATAATATAGTCATGTCTGACATTAACAATTGCCATGTATTGACAAATATAGACAATTTTTTGCAGAATATCATTGCGAGATTTTGACAGCTGTCAAATTTTGACAAATATGGAAACTTTTTACCGTTATAACTCGCCTACTACATGCAATTGTTTCTATTTATTGTAGATCGCTGTTAGAAATTGTCATCTGTCAAATTTTATCAAATATAGAAACTTTTTACTATTACAACTCTCCTACTGCTTGATGTTTTTTCTTTTTATTGCATATAATTCAATCGCGTTGCTCTTAATGTCACGAGATTTATTTCTAATCTAATCAGTAGTGCTTCCATTGTGCCTTAAGTTAAATTTAGTTATCTGTTGATGGAGTTCAAAGCCCATACAGTTCTGTCAAATGACTGAGTAAGGCAAATACCTCAACGAAGAATTTTAAATACCATAGGCACTAACTGAGTGTGACTTCAGTAGATTAAGTTTTATTTACCAGCAAATTATAGTAAAATTGTTAAGTAAACATTATAAAAAAAAATGAATTTACAGCAACGTACTCTTATTGAAACTCCAAGCTGTTTTCCAGCGCACACTTTTTATCAGTCATGCGCGTTATCTCAGCGCAAGGTCTTATCAATGCTTTATTTTATCAGCACTTTCTCTTATCAAGCGCAGAGTAATCTTATCAGCTAACCCACCATCCGCTTGTTATCAATTATTCAAATATTAAATGCGTTGAAACGGAAATTTGTTTATGTGATGGGTAAATATTTGAGAAAAGTACAGAGAACCTAGAAATGTTTGACGTTGTAAAAGTATACAATCTCTTACAGCGCACTTAAAGTCAATAATTAAAGAAAAGTGGGAAAAATCTGTTTGATTATGAAAGAATATCATAAAAACAGCTGATAACGCGTTAACGGTAATACGAATGACAGTATCGTTACGAAATTTCTGTTAATTGAAAGTATACTCAAAAAAATGCACGTATTTATACGGGCGCCACTAAGAGTTAACGCGTTCTTTCGCAGTCGCAGCAAGGTTAAAAACTTTGCTTTATTTCCAAAAAAGTAAAACAAAAACCCCCCTACCCCTACTAATAATAAAACACACTGACACGCATAATTGAACAACAGCTGATGAATTTATGTTACAATGACAGATGTACAACACTACTTGACAATTGAGAAGAAAGACTTGATAGCTGACAACACTTATGTATTGCCATTTATGCGCGTTTTCGATAAAAATAAGCCACCAACAACAACAACTGAGTGTAGACGCCAATGTATGTTTTGATGAGTATGTTACAAATGAGTTTAAAAATAGACTAAATTCCATGATAGGTACGTTCTCTTGTCAACTTACCACCTGGTTTGAAGGAGGACGCGTCAAAAGATGGCGCGCGCACTGGTTGATGTTTGTCACGTAAGCCGGCTTGTCTATCGGGTACAAAAGAAACAGCGGCCGGCAATGAATCGCCGCGTGTCAACGGTGGACGTGGTACATTGGGATCTTCAATAGCGCTACGCTTCATCGGATTTGGGCCATTACCGGCGCCACCGCCGCCGCCACCACCGCCATCACCGACATGTGCATGATCATCATCCTCGGATGGTGGTCGTTTTAAATTCACCGATAACGCTGGCGGTACTGGACCCACCACGCCAACATTTGATGCCACTGCAGCGGCGGCGGCTGCAGCCACAGCGCGATTTGTCATTGACATGTGATGCGGTGCCATATGTGAGATGCGCACTGGTCGTACGCTTGCGTCGTGTGCCTCCATTTTCACTGGGAAATCCATTAGACCGGCGGCCTGTGGTGGTGGCGGTCCAATGCGCTGTGTCGCATAGCCGTGATGATGTTGCTGCTGTTGCTGTGGCCCCACAACGCCAACGCCGACGCCCACATTGATAGGCGCGCCACCAGCGCTGCGGTGTTGCGCTTGTGCAGCCGCTACAGCGGCCTGCTGCTGCTGTTGTGCTTGCTGTTGCTGCTGTGCGACGACTTCGCCATTCTCATGACTACGTTTGGCTGCCTGATGCAGACGCTTCATTTGACGTGCGGCATCTAGCACCAATTCGATGCGATCGGCGCCCTCATAGTTGACACAGCCGCGGCATACCGCCTCGGAGAAGTCATTGATCATGGCCCAGGGCATGCGTGGCAAATCGCATAGGTAGCAATGCTGACGTTTTGTTTGTAGCGACATGTTGCTGTGGTAGCGCGCAACGTTGTAGGTGTGAAGGTGATGCTGCGCCTGTTGTTGTTGGTGGTTGGTTGGCCCTGTTAGATTGTGAGTTGTTGCACTATGCGTTGTCGTTGTTGCGCGCGCACTTGCAGCACGCTTTTTAACTGGGGCGTACGAAATGGCAACTGGTTTTTTATGTCACGTTTGTTTATTGGTTCGTTTTTCTTGCACAAATTTCGCTTTTGTATGTATATAGCGGTGGCGTAAACCTGCTGCACGACCTGTTTGCAACAATAAGCTCACCCGGTTAGTATGCGCGCAGCTGCAACGTGAGAAAACACTGTAGTCGACGTATATGCTTGCGATTTTTTCGGCGTTACAACTGGTTTGTTGCTGTTTTTAGTTGTTTTTGTAGTTTATATGTATACGAAAATTTATATTTAAAATCGTTTAGGCGCTTGCAATACTGTGCGTTACAATATGCTGCTTTAGCTGTTAGAGGAACTGCGTTTTGCTTGTTGTTTTTTATTTTTCGAAGCGCCTTTAAAAGCACAGTTTTTATAAAATTTAGAAACAGTTAAATACACTTTACACTTGTCGCAAATCGGGAGGTTTTTCGCACGCTTGGCGCTCGCGACACAAACTCACTAAAATTGTTGTTGACAACCGCTGTTTGCCGAATTCGTTAGCCGCAGCTCACGCGGCAATTGTGGATTTTCCATTTTTATTTTTCACTTGCTGTTTATGCCTATTTGCGCGTCGCTTTGTTTATTTTTCGCCGACTTCGGCGCGTTTTTTTCGTTTTCTTGCCGATTATTTAATAGCGCTGCGCTATTTTTGGCCGTTGCTTGTTTTTAATACTTGTTTACACAACACTTTTTCTGTTTTTTTCCTATAAAAAAATAAGTAAAGAATTAATAAATGACTGTGCATGGAAAGAATTGGCGGAGCGCACAGCAAATTGCAAAAAATATGAGTAGTGTGTGTACATTTAGTTTTAACGGCGCGCAAAACCTGTTTTTTGCGCTCAACTTCATGGCTGACAAACACTACAATAACAGTTACGGCGCGTTAAGTATTTACCGTTTTATTTATTTATTTATTTTTTTTTTTGTTTTTAATTTGTATTTTGCTCACTCGCGCTTAGTTGGCGCTCTGTTCTAAACCTTATGTTTAAAATTTTATTTATGAAAAAGTCCCTTGCAAAAAAATTCCGCTCATTTCACTTGTTCTGCTGTTTCTTCTACCACTAGCGCGTTATATTTTTATGTATACTCGTGAAATGGAAAAAATCTATTGATTTGCACGCGCGCGTTTACAATTATTGATTCAATGCCGCCACCGCGTTGCTACCGCCGCTTACCGCGCGCTTACATTGCTACTACTACTTGGCCAGCTTTATCAACTCACACTTTACGCCAATTAGACGTAGCACTCTACAACAAAAACACGTCGAGAAAACATGCGCGCACTTTCATACATACTTATTTACACTTTACATACATACATAATAGTATATATATGTAAAATATGTATGTATGTATATATAAGCGCAGAAGTGAGCGACCGCCGCGTCCAGTAGCGTAGAAACGCTTCAGCGCAGCACGTTCGCGCGGTAGCAACGCTAGCAAAATTTATTTCCTAAATGGCGCAGCGTATAGATACGAAATTTTTCGCACTTTACATGTGCTTATATGCGCTTACATATGTACCAGTACATGTCATTTGTAGGCGCATATAATTATATACGCCTGCTGCGGTATATGGCGACGCGCGCGACCGTTTCGAATAGTTCAAATGCGCGCACGTCGCAAAGTGCAGGTCACTCTTAGTACATAAGTACGCAAATACAACAATTTCACCGTATATACATATATATACATGCGCTCACACAACTACACGCGCAATTAAGTTTTATTTATTTGTTCTCACACTCGTTATTTTTGCACTATTTCCAAAGCGATTGCTGTTAATTTATTAGTATTTATGAAAAGGCGTTGCAATTGCTTGACGCTAATAAATTATCTGTAAATTGCACACCTTTTTTTATACAGTTGTATACATGTATGTACACTTCGTTTTATATTTGGTGTATATGTATGTATGTACACACATTTAACTCTGGTATTCACACGCGCTCACTAAAACGGTTCTGCTCGTCTGCGTTCGTCCGGTTTATATGCTCGCTTGCATGCGTCTTCCTCGAATGCCGTCTGCGAAATAACAAATTATTCCAATTGAATGTCGGAAAAATGTATCCGTTGGCTGGTTAGCTACTGAGCTGGCCGTGTATGTATTCGGTAATGTGCATGGCTGACTCGCTCTGGCTGACTGATTTGTATACTCACGAACTTTGAGTCAGTAGGTATGCGGTACAGTGGGCGGGTGTGGTTGAACTCAGTGCTAGATTTTGCTAGGATAGATTTGAGTCCACGTAGTACCTAGTGGTAGTCAAGCATGCGAGCCGGCTATACAGACCCCGTGACTGCAGTAACTGGGTGTCTGTATGTATATTCGAAGCTTTCAGCTATTTATGTCTCGAAAAAATCAATTTCTTTAAGTTTACCGGTGCGGGATTCGAATACAGATCTCTCTATATCTTAAGTCAGACAATAGACTGTAACAATCGCCTAGGTTTTGTGGATATGTGGATACACCTACTTTAATAATTCCGATAGTTCTGTCAAAAACTTTTTAGTGTAAAAAGATCTCATTACTTTGATCGATTTTCCGTTCCCTTTTGGCGTTCCCTCATGCCTGGTGCTTATACTACAATACTTCTGATGGCATTATTTTGATCGATTTTCTGTTCCCTTTTGGCGCTCTATATACTTCAATACCATATATTATAATAACTCTCTTATCCAAGCAGTCTTTTTTCAAGAGATATTGGAAAAGTTCAATTATGAACCTAAAATTCCTCTCTTCCAAGGCATAAATTTATGTTAGAGGTTACGTACGGTTTGGACCGTGGTTATATGCGGTTTCTAGGTTCAAAATTTTAACATTTATTTAAAAAAAAAGTACAGTCTTATTGTTCAAAGAACTGCGCATCTGCGAATTTATGGATTCCAGCCCAAATGAACAGCATCGGCTTGTCAGCCAAGAAGGAATCAAGCCAGTTCTTGATATTCCGTTCTGATGTGAACCGTATTCCATTGAGTACGTTCTGTATCGACAGGTACAAATGGTAGTCAGCAGCAGCAAGGCCTCGACTATCAGTCGACTGAGGCACAAATTCCCAGCCGCTGTTTCTCAAATACTTTTTAACCGGTCTTGCGACTTATTGCCTCGTGTCTATTGCCAATTTCCATGCGTTTTCGGTAATTCTTCACTTCCATTCGATGAATTGATGTCGGCAGTGTTCCTCATTAATGGTTTCACCGCAGTTTAGAAGCTCATAATATAGCACGCCTTTCTGATCCCATCAAAGACTCAGCATTAGCCTGCCGTTATGGATAAATTTTTTTAAATGTGCTTGCCTCAACCGTTACACGATCTCCACCACTGTGCCTTACTCGTTCACAGCGCACTCGTATACGTGGTGTGCTATCGCGCTACTGGCTGCTCCCCGTTCACCGTTGTCTTCACTAGATTTTATATGTGAACGATTTCGTCGGCATTGTTCACGTTGCACGACGTGTTTCGACGACGTAGCGCTCAAGATGTGCATTGTATGTGTATATTAGACGTTTCATGTCTGTGGGTGTGTGTGTTTGTGCCTGCTCAACGAAATTCAAAGTATACACACTAAATAGCAACAACAGCAAACAGCAACAAGAAGGTAAAAACACAACAAACAGCCCCAAAGGAAAGCAAAAACAATTAGAACGTTCACGTTGGAGCTGTGATAAAACAAAAATGTGAAACGGCAGAGTCAAAGAAACCGAAGAGTCAATACATACATTCATACATACATAGTTACATATACATATGTATACAGAGCAGATAGCGCGGCCTCAATGTGTAGCGTAAAGACGAAACGATAACAACAACACCGACAGTTGCTCGGCAACTATTTAATACATATGTACATACATATATAGTATAGAATATGTACATATGTATGTGTATCAGAAGTTGCCAACGGCCTACTCTTGGCCTCTTTCGCCACCAAAGCGCTCCACACACACACATGCACTCTTCCGTTGCAGCTTTATCGCATCACATTTCGTCTTATCTCGTTGCATTCTCTCTTTCAACTCAAGAGTACACATTTTGTTTACTTATGCTTAGCGCTGTTGTTTTTATTATTATTATTTTTTTTTTGTTGCTTTGTGTATCAGCGTAGCAGTCCACTAGCACTGTATTCTAGCAGCAATCGATTGAGCCAAAGCTGCAAGGTAGCGGTGCTAAGAGAGGGCGGAGGCGCATAAACTGATTCGTTGAGCATTTTTGTGAATCACTCGTATGCATTGCTACATGTGCGTATGTAAGTCTGTGTGTGTTTACACCGAGCCCCTAACCAACCAGCCCACCACACTTCTTCAGCGACCTCACAAAATGCTGATACAGTGCCTCTTGTAGCTGCATGACTTTCGTGGCAAGTATCTAAATATCGCTCGCTGTGAATTCCAAACGTTTGAGTGCGTTTGTGTATGTGTTGGTAAGGCTGGTAGGCAGCTGTAACGCTCTCTTGTTGTTTGTATTGTTGTGTGGCAGCTTGCGCATGGTCGCGTTTCGACTTCAGATACTTTTCCAAGTACAGTTCTCACCGCACTGTAGTATCGTGGTGGAGTTTTCGTGCGCACAATTACGGTATATGCTGTACATTTATATTAGGTTGTCAAAAAAGTCTTGCGGTATTTTTATTGAATCAATTCGTGTGGCACCCATACATCGAGCTTCTTAGTGACTCCAAGCTTCTTCAAATGGTTTATAATGGTTTGATGACTACCATGCCGGTCTCTTTCGACCAATTCAGCGATTTTATCGCAATTTTCGACGACAGGCCTTCCGGAGCGTGGCGCATCTTCGACCACCTCTACACCAGAACGAAAACGTTGAAACCATCGTTGTGCGGTGGAAATGGAAACTGTATCGGGTCCATAAAATTTGTACGAAATTTGTTTTTTCTGCTGTTGTAGCATTTATTACTCAAAACTTTGTGAAATTCTGCTTTGGTGACAGTTCCTGACTCCGCTTCAATTCTGAACCCCTTTTCTACCTCGAATGTGGTCATGATTAACTTTTTCGTCAGTCCAAGTGTTTTTAGAGAAGCTTCGTTAAAGACATTCCGAAGCTACTTTCACATTCTTCTTCTTTACTGGCGTAGACACCGCTTACGCGATTATAGTCGAGTTAGCAACAGCGCGCGAGTCATTTCTTCTTTAAGCAAGGTGGCTTTCATTGGAGATTCCAAGCGAAGCCCGGTCTTTCGCCACTTGGTATTTCCAACGGAGTGGAGGTTTTCCTCTGCTTCCCCAGAGCTTTTATAGAAACTTATCAGAAAGAATTCAACTCTAACCCGGTTTCTTGCATAAGCATCAGTACCCTTATACATAGTTTTAGCTGTTTCGTTGTCGTAACTCTATAAATATGGTCAGAGATTGTATCATAGACCCGATAGATCTTGTGTTGTCCCTATGCTTTTGTGAACAGGTGATTTAATAGCAATATTCACCTAAATTTAATTGAAGGTTTCGAAGCGTTGATATAAGATTTGATGATAAGCGTATTTTAAGCTCCCGCAAAACTAAAGATGACTTCTTACAAGTTTCTATTCCTTGCCAGAAATAAGCACGAAATCTTTACCCTCGAAAACAATATTTTCTATAATTTTTTTCTAATTTTTTGATGAACCAACATCAAGTCATGCCGTAAAGGTTATGTATCTAAGTAACACCCCACCTTGACCCACTGTGCCGGCACTGCGCTCAATTCTGCTGCTCAAACGATTATGGCATGCGCAGTCACCACTTGGTGACGTCACAAAATATGTGTATTTGGCGCTTGAGGAAAACCAGTTAAGGCAAAACCGGCTCCTCAGCAACACCACCAAGCAGAATAACAGTCAAGTTCAGCTTGATTATTGTTTTATCGATTGGGAGTGTTGATGAGAGCGCATTTGCGAGCACCAACCACAACAGCAATTGCAAATGCGCATTTCTGTGGTGTGAAAACCAGTTTCGGCAGCCAGTTTTGTGACGTCACTGGATGCAGGGCGGCGGGGCCGGCGGGCGCTAGCAACTATTATAAAAATGGTTGGGTGGGCGCGCAGGTGTGCGTGTTTGGTCACAACAAAAAAAAAAAAAAAACTGAAAAAAGTACAAAAACAACAACCAAACTGTGTAAAAATGTTTTTGGCGATGACGATGGCAAATAGTTGATTCAAAATGATGCTGGGAAACGAACTGGTTTTCGTATGCGCGCGCACTTTTGGATTAGTTTAGCGATTGGGGAGCATTGTATGTATGTAAATTGTATGTATATATGTATGCATATATATCAGTGCCAGCTGGCGTGTAGTTATATAGGTATATAGCATATGCATAGGCGCGTCGCGTCACAATCGCTTTTGGAGCTATTTCCATCTGTATGCTAGTGTATGTGTATGTATGTATGTATGTATTTTTTATATGCATTTCTGTATCTATGTGCGCTTGCGCCTGTATATGTAGCAAGGCAATGAACGTTTGACTGGACACGAATGCGTATGGTGCAGAAATCGATAAAAGTGTGTGGAACTGAAAAGAAAACAATAAACAAAACATTAAAAAATAATTCTAAGCACAAGATGATAGTGGAAAAGAGCAACTGTGCGCAATGGAAAGAGCAAAGAGCGCGTTGTTGGAGGCGCTTACAAGCAGCCATTAAATCAAGCAACGATAAAAGTGATGTCAAGCGGAAAAGGAGGCGTGTTGCGGCAAGGAAATGCTAGCGGCAAGTGGCTAAGCGTAAAAATATGTATTCTGATTGGAATTGGAAGCATCTTTGGCGAGATTTTCTTTACTATTTGCCACACGCAGGTTACAATGACCGCCAGCGTTATGGCATAGAAGTCGGATAAGCATTAAAAAACTCAAATATGTTGATACATACATACAAACATACTATGTACATATGTATGTATATACATTCATGTTAACATATGCGCTTTGTACATACATGCATACATACATATGATTCCGGATAGTGCCGCTTGGCCTTTGTTGAAATGTGACTATGTAAATATGCTTATAATCAACTCACATATTAGTTTAAGTACATAAATGTATGTATGTACATACATATGTATCATAATGTCTATACATAAATTTTGTGTATCCAAGCGCTAATAATGGGGTTTGGTGATAATTTACAACCGCAATTTCGGAAATGCAAAGTCAATGAAAACATGAGCTCAAATGAAAAAAGCTATAATTAGAAATTAGTAAGTTTATGTGCTTTTGAGCAATAAACACCAAATTGTGGAAAAAGCAATAATATCCTTCACAGTTGCATTTCTTAGAGTATAAAAGGCTATAAATCACTTAATTTTCATCTTTATTTTTATTGTTATCGGTCAGTTTGTATGGCAGCTATATGCTATAGTGTCCGATCTGAAGAATTTTTAGATTGTACTGCTTTGATAATAATCTATGTCAATCCCGAAGATACTTCAAGAAAAAAAGTTTTCCATACAAACTTGATCTTGACGATCAGTTTGTATGGCAGCTATATGCTATAGGGTCAGATCTGAAAATTTCTTCAAGATTGCAGTGTTCTTTGGATAATAATCTATGCCAAATTTCATGAAGATATTTCCTCAAATAAAAAAGTTCTCCATACAAGAACTTGATCTTGATCGGTCAGTTTGTATGGCAGCTATATGCTATAGTGGTCCGATCTGAACAATATCTTCGCGAATTGTAGCGCTACCTTGAATGATAATTCATGTCAAATTTCACGAAGATATCTTGTCATACAAAAAAGTTTTCCATACGAGGAATTGATTTTGACAGATCAGTTTGTATGACAGCTATATGCTATAGTGGTCCGATCTGAACAATTTCTTCGCGGATTGTAGCGCTACCTTGGTTAATAATCCATGTCAAATTTCAAGAAGATATCTTGTCAAATAAAAAAGTTTTCCATACGAGGAATTCATTTTGACAGATCAATTTATATGGCAGCTATATGCTATAGTAATCTGATCTGAACAATTTCTTTACAGATTGTAGCGTTACCTTGGATAATAATCCATGTCAAATTTCAAGAAGATATCTTGTCATAAAAAAGTTTTCCATACGTAGAATGATTTTGACAGATCAGTTTGTATGAAAGCTTTATGATATATGGACCGATCTAAACAATTTCTTTACAGATTGTAGCGCTACTTTGGATAATAATCCATGTCGAATTTCAAGAAGATATCTTGTCAAACAAAAAAGTTTTCCATACGAGGAATTCATTTTGACAGATCAATTTGTATGACAGCTTTATGCTATTGCCGTCCGATGGCTCCGCTTTCGAATAATTAGCAGTTCCTTCGGGAAAAAATAATGTTTGCGAAATTCCATATCAATTTTTCAAAGTTCTGAGGGTGTAGTTCCCATACATAAAGACAAACAGACCGACTGTTACGGGTATACAAAAATTATAGAACCTTGTAGTTCTAATATTTTGTACTCCAGACCTCAATTAAAACTTATTATTAATTACTGAGCTCCACATTCTGTTATTTTATTAAACCAGGCCAAACACTCACCCACCACATCATCATATAAATATTTATTTCAACTGACACGACTCTCATCCTCTGACGTCACTAAGCTGTTTACGGATCGTGTCACTCTTTCGTCTTTCGTGAGCCTGTGTGTACATACATATGTACATGCATTCAGCGCTGTCAATGAAAAATCGCTCCATTTACTCACTAACTGACTCTGAGGCTAGCTATATTAAGCGAGCTAAGTATTAAGCCGTTACGTATTCAAGGTCTACAATCATGCATGTACCTAATCGTGTTTATTTTTGTGTGTTTGCACAGGTGCAAACGGGTAGAGTCCACTACTCATATACATACATATGTACATGATGCATGAGTGAATGATGCGGACGCACGAATTTGTAATTTTGAACAGCGCATGAGAGGAGAAACATATAACTTGTATACATACATACATACATAATTATCTGTGGGACTCGGAGGTGTTATTAGCGTTAATTTGGTCAATCGTGCGCAATTTGGGGAATTTCTAGAAATAAAAGCAGGTGTTGTTTGTAATAGTAATTAGTGAGCCAAGGTCATCCATCGATTAAAAGCTGTTCCGGGGCTTATTAACTTTTTTTTTAGCATAGAACTTAACCTAAAACCCGCTGGAATTTATGGGAGCTGATTAGCGCATCAAGGTTCTTGAATGTTTTAGTGAACCAAAACCGTTTGAGGACACAATGTCGTTTCTTACCATGGGATCTCAACTAAAAATTTTTGTGGGATTTCTTTCAGTCAAGGTCATTCGATATTTTAATGGATTGAAAACTACGTGGAGACCGCATTGTCGTTTTGTAAAACAAGGGGTCTCATTACCGTTCACTATACGATCAACCTAAAAACCGATGGGATTTAAGTGAGTTGGTCTCATTACCGCATTTCATTACGTCATACCTAAAAACCGATGGATTATAAGATGAGTTGGTCATTCCGATATTTTAATGGATTGAACACTACTTGGAGACCACATTGTCATTTTTACAAGTGAACCATACCTAAAAACGGGGTCTCATTACCGTTTTCACCATACGATCTAACCTAAAAACCGATGGGATTTAAGTGAGTTGGTCATTCCGATATTTTAATGGATTGAAAACTACTTGGAGACCGCATTGTCGTTTTGTACAAAGAAACATAACCTAAAAACGGAGGCTCATAACCATTCGAACCATATGATGTAACCTAAAAAACCCGGGGAGGGTTTAATGAGTTGCCAGGAGCAAAAAGCTCATCAAGGTCATTTGATATTTTAGTGGCTCGAACACATTGTATATGACAGCATTGCCGTCTTTTGGGTCAATGAGGGTAAAACGTAAGCTCTATGAACTCATTAAAGACCTGGAAGTCGTAAAGCTCTCGAAACAAAAGCGATTGGGTGGCCCAAGTCGTTTGAATGCACATCAGTTCTCAAAGCAGATCTCCATATACTGGTAAACAAAGAATCTAAGAAAACTTATAAGACTCCGAGGATGAAAAAATGCGGACTGAGGCATCTGGATCTAATTGGATTGACTTTTGTACCATATTCTTTTGGAAATCTAAATTAATTTTGACAGTTTCTATCAATTTCAAATTGTCAACGAACAGCTGTTTGGTTCTGTCGAAAATATGTTCAAAGCTTGTGTTTTTTCTAACAAAGACCTGCTGAGATTTCTTTCTGTTTTTACAGTCTCTCTCCACAATTCAATTAGAAATGTTTATAGGTTTCGAAGACATGGTTCTAGCTGCTTATTTGTCGGAACCGGCAATATCATAACACTATAGTCTGTCCGAACGAACTACAGCCTTGGCCAAAAGTATTAGGCACCCCATTAAATTACAAGTATTCTCAAATGTCAATCAATCAAATCAAAGTTACCACTTCTTTTTGTCTTACATGGGTGTTTAACTGTTGATTAAACGAATAAACTGTGTAATATTTAAAGTCATAGCACTCTGGGTAAGATAAAACTAAAAATTGTCATTTTTAAGAAATTCATAAAATATTTTCGCATTTAAAATTTGAAAGTGAAAGTGTAAATTACATTTAGTGAAAAGTTACCAATCTTACAAAAACAGTTCATATTTACCGAAATGCCTAAAAAAAGTGAAATTAGTTACGATGATAGAGTAAGAATTCAAGTTTTAAGTGAAGAAGGTAAGTCTCAGGTTGAGATTGCCAATTTGGTGGGATGTTCGCGGTGCGCGGTCCAATGTGCTATCAGACGATTTGTGGAGACGAAATCCCACAATAATAAACCAAAAAGTGGAAGAAAGCGTCTAACCAGTAAACGAGAAGACCGAATACTTATACGCGAGTCTCTCAAGGATCGCAAAAAATCTTCTTCTGCCCTTGCAGCTGTCCTTTCGGATGAATTTTGTAAACCAGTTAGTGCTCGAACAACTAGAAGAAGACTTCTGGAAGCAGGTTTAAAAGGATGTAAAGCCCGAAAAAAGCCGTGGCTCTCAGAAAAGAATAGGAAAAATCGTTTGGAATGGGCTCGCCGATACCAACATTTCACGGAAGAAGATTGGTCGAATGTTTTGTGGTCTGATGAATCAAACTTCGAGGTAAGCTTAGTTTAGATCGTCTTAAAGAATTAATAGCCATAGCTTCTTACCCTAGAGCAATTTTGAAGACATAATACAAATCTTATGAAAACATTATTTTTTCTTTTCTCTAGATATTTGGAACACCTGGTGCGACGTTCGTGAGGTGACGGGTTGGGGAAGAATATCATCCAGATTGCGTGGTACCCACTGTTAAGCATGGAGGAGGCAGTATTATGATCTGGGGCTGCATGGCTGCTTATGGTGTCGGCGAAATGTTCGTTTGCGAGGGTCGCATGGACAGTCAAAAGTACATAAATGTATTAGAAGCTGTTTTACTGCCTTCGTTAACGCGCATTTTCGGCGATACTAATTTAGACGGGGTTCAATTTCAACAAGACAATGCTCCTTGTCACAAATCAGCGACTACGATGCGTTGGTTTGAAGATAACAACATTGTTTTGTTAGATTGGCCTGCACAGTCTCCAGATCTTAATCCCATTGAGCACATGTGGGCTATTTTAAAACGCAAGATTAAGGAACACAGTGTAACATCAAAAACTACCTTAAAGAATGCCTTAATTAACGAATGGTACGCTATAAGTGCGGACGAATGTGCAAAGCTTGTACGCAGCATGCCTAAGAGAATTGCTGCCGTTATTAAATCGAAGGGTGGACCTACTAAATATTAATTTTATTACCACTAATTTATTGTATTTTCACAGTTTTACTAATAAAACTTCATTATTTCACTTGTTAAAACAAAAAATTCAGTAATTAGTGGGGTGCCTAATACTTTTGGCCAAGGCTGTAGTTCCTCCGTTTTTGCGTCGCTTTGGCTCTGGCGACTACCAAGCTTAGTCTTTTTCTGCTTTGTTAAGTTTCAAAACCTCCGTAAATACTTTAATAATTTCATTTTGAGATCTTAAAATAAATTTTTCTGTTATATGCTCATTTGCTGTCAACAGCATCGATTTGAAATGTCAAATCCACTGGAAATTTTCCATGCCAAGCTTATAAAAATAACTGTTAAGCGAAGCCAAAGCATTAAGTGAAGCCATGAAAGCCGAGTTAACCGTTGCATTTGCAATAAAAAAAAGTAACAAAATCACAAAAGAAAAGGCATGTCCAATGCATCCAACCTTAATGAGCATGTACAAAAACAAAAGCAAAAGCAAATCGAGTCAACGGTGGTTGTGTTATGCCATAAATGACGAGCGTGAGAGTGTTGCTGCTTGCAAAATGAGCCCTTATCGATGCATGTCTGTATGTGTGTATATGTGCATGCATTGCACAGCGCAGCATGTCAGCAACAACGTGCGAAATGCAAAGAAAATTGACGCAGTGAGCGCGAGCGAGCGTTGCAGCACGCATGAACGAGCAAAAACAATCAGCAATGGATTGCAAGCATTTCATACTAGTTGCTGTTGTTGTTGTTGTTAAAATTGCGTATAACCGCAAACATTTGCCAGCATTGTAGTTGCAATAGTTGTATAGTTGTTGCTGCTGCCATTCCAGCTCGCCAGCCCACAAATGGCAAGTACAAGTTCATCTACCCTAGAATGTCAGCACACTGAGCGGTGAGAGAGGCGTGTGAAGAGTAAATTATACATATTTTTCAATGTAATTTGCTGCAAAGTACTTCGTGCTTGCGAAAGTAGCTGCAACTAGTGAAGCAACAACAGCAACTAATAAAGCTTGGACTGCAGTCAATTTGACGGCGCAGCGCAGTTGTTGTACATTTTCTGTATATTAATTTGTATACATACTTAACAGTTCGTTGTTGTTGTAAAATTTTAATTATTAATTTCATTTGCATCGATTTGCTGTTCATTGAGGAATCTGGAAAGAGAGTAGTTAATTAGAAAACGAATAAATAACGGTGAAGAATGCATACATACAAATATATTTTTATACGCTGAATAGGTTATATTAAGTTCAGTATATACGCGAACTAGTCGCTGAGATTGCCACACCTCCTTTTCTCTCCAAGCAGCTACTTTTTTGTCGGAACCGCCGATAAACCGATTGATCAAAATCAAGTGTTTGTATGGAAAACTTTTTTATTTGACGCGATATTTCACGAAATTTGGCATAGATTATTTTTAAGACAAAGTTACCTGTTTCAAAGAATTGTTCAAGTTGGACCACTATAGCATATAGCTGCCATAAAACTGATGATCAAAATCAAATTTTGTATGGAAAACTTTTTTATTTGCGAGATATCTTCACGAATTTGGCATAGATTATTTTTCAAGACAAAGTTACCTGTTTCAAAGAATTGTTCAAGTTGGACCTATAGCATATAGCTGTCATATAAACTGACGATCAAAATCAAGTTTTGTATGGAAAACTTTTTTATTTTAAGAGATATCTTCACGAAATTTGGCATAGATTATTTTTCAAGACAAAGTTACCTGTTCGAAAGAATTGTTCAAGTTGGACACTATAGCATATAGCTGCCATACAAACTGAATGATCAAAATCAAGTTTTTGTATGGAAAACTTTTTTATTTGACGCGATATCTTCACGAAATTTGGCATAGATTATTTTTCAAGACAAAGTTACCTGTTTCGAAAGAATTGTTCAAGTTGGACCACTATAGCATATAGCTGCCATAAAACTGATGATCAAAATCAAGTTCTTGTATGGAAAACTTTTTATTTTGACGAGATATCTTCACGAAATTTGGCTAGATTATTTTTCAAGACAAAGTTACCTGTTTCGAAAGAATTGTTCAAGTTGGACCACTATAGCATATAGCTGCCATACAAACTGAAGATCAAAATCAAATTTTGTATGGAAAACTTTTTTATTTGACGTGATATCTTCACGAAATTTGGATAGATTATTTTTCAAGACAAAGTTACCTGTTTTGAAAGAATTGTTCAAGTTGAACCACTATAGCATATAGCTGCCATATAAACTGAAGATCAAAATCAATTCTGTATGAAAAACTTTTATATTTTGAGAGATATCTTCACGAAATTTGGCATAGATTATTTTTCAAGACAAAGTTACCTGTTTCGAAAGAATTGTTCAAGTTGGACCACTATAGCATATAGCTGCCATACAAACTGAAGATCAAAATCAATATTCTTGTATGGAAAACTTTTTTATTTTGAGAGATATCTTCACGAAATTTGGCATAGATTATTTTTCAAGACAAAGTTACCTGTTCGAAAGAATTGTTCAAGTTGGACCACTATAGCATATAGCTGCCATACAAACTGATCGATCAAAATCAAGTTTTTGTATGGAAAACTTTTTTATTTTCCGAGATATCTTCACGAAATCTGGAATGCATTACTGTTCAAAGCAACGGCACAGTCTGCGAATGAATTGTACAGATTGGACCACTAGAGTATATAGCTGCCATACAAACTGACAGGTTTAAATGAAAAAAAAAAAAAAATATTCTTTATCGAAAGGTGGAGTAACCAGAACTTAATTGACAGATGTCTGTTAACCATAGATTTAGAAAACGTCCCTAAGTAACATAAACTATATGCTCAGTAGAGGTTATGTACAAATATTCAATTCAATGAACACTGAATTTTGACTTTTGGACTAAACCACTGCTGCGGTAGAGGTTAATAGCATATACATACATATATTCCTTTCGGCCTCTTTTCACAATATTGACCTACATAGATATTTTAAGAGGCATATATTTTTAAAAATCTCATACTCTAACATAGATTTGTGCGGCCCTACGCTTTGTTGTCCACTGTACAAAACTGGCTTTACCTTTTTCTCTGCACTGCCGCCTAGCTACTTCCTTAAAACCAGTAAATAATGAATTAGTATACGAATTGGAAGTTAACTTCCACCTTCTGCCATAACTTCCATTCGCATTTTACTATTTTTTACTACACCTATTGTCTACGGCTCCCATTCTGATATTTCGTTGTTGCTGTGTACGTGAAAATTCTTCAAAACATACATACAAATATATGTATACGATGAAAAGCACCCAAGCCACCCACTGCTAGCAACCCCATTCGTGCACCGGAAGTGCCCTATGCAAGAGGCGCATGCGCTGCTTGAAAAGAGAGAGGGGGGTTGCTTGGCGAAGGTGGCAGGTTTACACGCCAAGTAGAGAAACCTTTGCATGCTAGTTCTTGTTATTATGTTGCTATTGTTGTTCTGCAGCATACGTTGCGTTCGACTGCGCTGGGAATATCGATCGCATGTCCTTTATACATATGTACATAAATATGTATATATGGACATATTTTCACCACTTGTTCGCGTAAAAAGTTGGCCATGGTCTGGGACAGTTTATGAGCTCAAACGCACACAAGTGCGCTGATACTTTCTAGGATTTATGTACATAAGTGCACATACAAGTATATGTACATATGTAGGTACATGTATAAATAATACATTTATGTGCGAATACATATTTGTATAGCTTAAAAGTTTAGCTTGTAACTATGTATGTGCTAGTATTTATTTTCACTACTTCTATTTAGAAATTACGTGTCACAAAACTAATTATATTTAATTAAAAATTAAAAATTATAACAGATTTATATAAATCCACAATTGGTGCCTCAATTTTAAAACAAGAAAAGTATTGTCTATCCTTCACGGCTAGACCCCATCAAATACGTTTCCATACAAGAATACGAAAGCATATACAAAATTTCAAATCGAGTTAATTTAACTAACCTAGAAACTGTTGATCTTGTTTCCAAGCCGTATACATACTTATTTACATACGTATAAGCACGTATACAGACACTCTTTGTAGATTATTGGCACCAAAACTAAAAGCTAAAAAAATATTTTCTTTAAACTACATATTTACACATAAATTAAATATTTTCTAATATTTATTTAACGACTCAGCTGTAGCCTGAAGTCAGTTTTACTTGCCTGCCTCTCTTAAAGCATATTTTCCACTGAGTCCACTTAGTAGTTGCGGCCCAAACGCACGATCACATTTTCGACATTTCAGTTGCTAAACAAAATTTTCCTCAACATTCCAGTGTGTATTTAAGTAATTATGCATTCTACAAAGATGCTAAGCTGCAGTTACTGAATGCATAATTGCTAATTGGTAAGGGTGTTCATTCTCAGAAAGCCAATTCTTGAAGTTCCACTTGACATGCTTTCTTTGGTAGCAAGCTGCTTCATATCTGAGACATATGAAACTCTTCATTATTTACTATTCCACTTTTATGGTGCACTAATTCATTAATATAGTTTTCATTTATGCAATTCCTAAATTCTACATTTTACATTTCCAATTCGAATTTGTTAATTTCAATTCTTAAATTTCAAATTTCGAATTTTGCAAACCAATTTAATTTTGTCAATTGCTTCCTCTTTTATATTTGACACTTCAATTAGTTACCATATCGCTTTTGTCAACAACTTTCAATAAGATCAGATGTTGCCACATTGATGCAGGTAAATTAGTGGTTACTTGCTTTGCGTACCGGAACTAACCGGTTTCATTTCCGCTAGAACTTCAAACTATAGTGGCAGTTGCAAAATTATTTCCTTTAAATACAACAAATTTACAACAATAACAATTATTTATAGTTAAACTACGCTGTGCTGTAGTAATTTAAGGTTATTTTATAGTTACAAGTTGCTAATGCGTTTTTTGAAAACAAAAAACACCGGAACTGTTTGGCAACACTTCCGCCGTACAAATCTGCGAAACCGCTAACGTTTGCAACAACACTGCAGCGTTAGTATACATAAAATTTCAGTGATCGCAAAATTTCAATTGCTGTGCATTTTAGCAAATTTCTTAAAAAATTATTTAAAAAGTGGTTTTTAGCAAATTTCTTAAAAAAATTGTTTAAAAAGTGTTTTTTCTTTGCAAAACAGTGTTTTCTATAGTTACATACTTACATATGTGTAATGTGTTTTTTATGCGGAGAAGAACTTACAATTAGTCTTGGAGGGTGTGTATGCGCTACAAATGTATGTATGTAACTTTGCTATTGCCTACGTGCCTTCCCTTAAAGTCAACTCTATTTATAGGCAAACATTTCCGCGCCGTATTGTTGGCTTTCCAAACCCTCAACCGACACAACTCCACCACATCTGCTACACGCGACTGCGCTCCAGCACGCACAGCACAAGCATGTATACCACCCAACTGAAGCATTGTGCCTTATATAGTATGCTTGTAAGTACAAATGAAGAGGTGTATATTTTTATGGCTACATATGTATGTATGTACATTCCTTACACCCAGGATTTTTGGCGCGTTTTCATTGCTGTGCATTTTACATAATATAAACAAATAGGTAAATGTTTATTTACAATTGAGTCATGTAGTATATGTAGCACGCATGTGGTTTCAGGTCGCTGTGCTCACGCCGAACATGACATGTACTGCGTGTGTATATGTGTATATAGCTAGTTGACCTGCCTGTCTGCCTCATTGCCAATTGGGTGGGGGAGCGCCAGTTTTTGTGCACATACATAGCTGCTTTTGGGTATAGAGAATTTTTCCGGGTCTGACGAGCACTGTGTCGTAGTTCATATATTCCTGCATACATATATCAAAGTTGTTGTTGTTTTTACGACATCTTTTTAGTATACCAATATTTGGTGCATGCACCGCTGTTGCTGCGTGTAACTCAGCTGCAGTGACACATCGAAATAGGACAGGGGCACTTGTGGCACAAGGATATTTGTGTAAAAGCTCTATGCTGCATTTATACATAAACAAGTTACATGATCAAACATGTAGTAGTGCTGTTATACATAAAATGTTAACTGCTACTGCAATTCTGCTTGCATATACTATGCCTGACTAATCAAGAATTGATTAACCTAACTTTTTCCCAGGCATTTTGTGACCTTAAATATTTACATATTTATGCAACAACAAAGTTATTTTAGCAACTACAGGAGGTATACAACATTTTTCGTGCTCCTCTGATTTCTTATAAGTAATTGCAAATGTTTCTATGTAATTAAAAAATTTAGTTCCACACACGCGGTTCCGTTTCTTCATGCGTAGCTTTTTTAAGCCACAATAATTGAAATTTAGTGTAATTGTAGATGCTTTATAAAGCCAACAAACTGCTCTTACTTTTCTACAAACATTTTTTTATTTATTTTCACAATTGTATATGAGCAAATATGTGAGGTTAGGAACAAATTATATAAAGTTTTATATTTCTATAATAATAATGCATTAATATGTATAAACTAGGGAAGGATTTTCAAATAGTTAAGTTATAATAACATTTTTAGGTTAATTTTTTGCTAAACCAAATTTTTACAATGCTTATAACTTGGCTCAGCTAAGTTATTCGACAATTTTAAGTATTTTTTTTACATATAATAGAAGTATATGTATGTATATACATACATATATTTATATTTGATTATTATAACAACTTTTTCGCACTTTGTTGTATGTTTCTACAACAAAAAAGATTTTTTGTTTTGATATATGTATATAATACATACATAATGCGTTATATATTTGGCAAAATGCGGCAACATTTTTTTAATTAATTGAACTGCTTTGTTATAATTGATTCCAATTTTTTTTTGTCTATAGCAAAAATGGACTGTTACTTGTTTATTATACAAATTTTTACAAATTATTTTTTATGCAAATTTTTTTAAATTGATATTTTTATGCAAATTTTTTCAAATTGATTTTTTATGCAAATTTTTTCAAATTGATTTTTTATACAAAATTGATTTTTTGCTATAATATTTTTTACAAATTAATATTTTTATACAAATTTTTTTGAATTAAGTTTTTTTATAACAATTTTTACAAATAATTTTTTTTGTTTTGATAAATTTTGATAAATGCAATGTTCTTTTCAGACTTTTTTGATACCAATGAAGCTTAAGTTGCACAAAAATTGATAAAAAAAAAAACAAATATATACATACATATGTATGTTTGTATGCAGCTAATTCGTTGCATTAATTTTTATAGCATACGCGCACTGTTTTTGTAATATCCAAATATCAACAATTCAAATATCAATATTTCAACATTTTTAAGAAGCATAAATATATATGTGTATATGTAAATAACTTATTAAGCAAACATCATAAAATAAGCATGATAACAAGTCAAACACACTAAATTGCGCGCATAATATCATTAAAGACGCCTATGTCAGCTGATAACAAAAAATATAACATTTACAGTTAAATCAGTATATACGGTAATAAAAAAAATTATAATAATAAAAGCAATGAAATCTTAAAAAAATTTCAATGCCAAAAATTAATATCCAAACTTCAAGTCTGTAGACTCCGCAACTGTTCAATACTTCGTCTCGTAGGATAGTAAATCGGCCTGACCTTGCTTGTCGCGTGTCGCGTGATATGCCTCGCGCTCCTTGTCGGGGAATTTCGTTGGCAAATTGGGTGAGTGCAAATTGACCTTCGCCTCGAAACGTATGCCCGCCACTTCTACCTCATAGTGGCCAGAAAGTATATATTCATTAGTAACTGGCAGCTCGCTGCCGTCTTCGGCGAAATTGCGCACAAAACCGAGACAAACTTGCTTCTTGAATGTGAAGCCGTAACCGGTGGTGGTGGTCATGCCAACATATTTGCCATCACGATAGATCGGTTCGCCACCCCAGCACCATAAATCGATCTCGTGATCGTGATCGTTAAGCAGCAGCTGCACGTACATGCGTTTGACGCCCTCTTCGCGTTGTTTGAGCAGCGCATCGCGTCCGATGAAATTTATCGGTTTCTGTGTGTAGAAAGGATTTTAGTTTCTAACACGTTCAAACTTAAAAATGCAATACAAACATTTAATTTGACGCGCCAGCTGCGTCCGCACTCCAGCGGTGTGGTAAATGTGTCCAAATCTTGACCCCAGAACGCGTAGAATTTCTCAATGCGCAATGCGCGCGTGGCGTAGTAGCCTAGCGGCAATGCATTAGTTTGGCGCTAACAAATTTAAATACAATTTTGCTTACCCGCATGATGTATGCCGAATTTCTGTCCAGCCTGATACAAGCGCGTGTATACGTGTAACGCAAATTCATTGGGTATATACAAAACATAACCTAATTCGCCGGTGTGTGTTATATTCAGCACACGTATACCGTTAGCTAAGCCAACATCAAGTTCCTGCAATGTAAAAAAAAAATTAACAAACAATGGAAATAAAATAAACAAAACAAAAAAAAAAAAATGGAAATCAAATCTTCAGTAACACCCTGTACTCACTTTGTAAGTGAAAAATGGAAAGTTCTTTGGTGTCAAGTCGGTATCAGTTAATTCGGAGAGCAAAATGCGTGTATATGGGCCCAGTATGCAAATTGCCGTGTACATCGATGTCACATCGGCCACATTTACGCCTGAACGCAAATGATTTGGCATGTGTTTGCGTATCCAGGTGATGGAGCGCGTTTGCTGCACCGTCGGTGCTATCATCATATAGCTAAAAGAAATAGAAAAATTAGTTTCTAAATAATGTATGCAAGACCTTACTACAATTAAGGTAACTTACTGTCGTTCTGAGAGCCGCGCTATTGAACAGTCATTCTCATAGCCACCCAAATGGTTCTGCATGCCCGTGTGTATAATTGCACCCACCGGCACATCGACATCGTTGGAACAGAGATATTGCAGCAATTCGACAACTTCGTGTCCCTTCGACCATAGATCATATTTGGTAAACGAACTATAGTCGGCGATGCCGATACGCTCGCGACAGGCATTGTACTCGTTGGCGACATGATCGAACCATGGCGGTTTGCCGAAAGTGTGCGTTTCGGCGATACGAAAGCGTGTTATGCCAAACTCGTCTGGAAAGTAAATAAAAACAAAATTAGTTATTTAAATTTTTTTAATTCTCACGCTTTTGCGCTCACCTTTCTTGTCATTTGGATCGAAATAGTTGGGGCGTTCATAACCCATAGTTTGGCCAAAAACGGCACCCGCTTCCTTAAGCGCCGGATAGATGGGCGACATGCGCAGATTGCGTCCCGTTTTGAATTCGTGAAATGGATAATTGATTTCGAAAGTGTTTGCCCGGCACCTCTTTGCAGCGATCACGCAGAAATTTACGATTATTATGCAGTCCCAAAAAGCGACTGATATCCAATATATGTAGATCCAAGTATGTAGTGCCCTTCGTTATTAAATCGGCGAGCGCACGTCCAATGCCGCCCGCTGCCGACACGCCTATCGTTTTCATGCCTGCCGACACATAGTAATTTTGTATTTCGGGCGCTTCCCCCAAAATCCATTTGCAATCGGGTGAAAAGGATTCCAGTGAGTTTGTTAGGCGATCGAGTAGCGATGACTTAAGCATTGGCACGCGATGCAGTAGCTCGTCGAGCATGCTGTGAAAGTGATCCCAGTCGGGCGGCAGTTCGCGTTCTTTCTGCGACAGCGGTATGATGCCGTCTTCGTAGAGCATTTTCGCTTCGCGTTCAAAACCGCCTAAAGTAAAGTTAAATTATAGTTCAGTAATTTTTATTATTACTTAACATCACCTGCCAATATGCGCCCATTACGCTCACGGAAGTACACACCACCGTCGTAGTCGCGCACGAACGGCGTCATAGGATCGAGTCCCTCTATCGGTTTCGTATGCAAGTAGTGATGTTCCACCGCTTTCAGTGGCACTTTCACTGGCGGCGTCGATAGCGTGCCTACACCGCGCGCCCAGAAACCGGTACAATTGACAAAGAAGTCACACAACAAATCACCTGCTGTAGTTTCAATGCGACTGACTTTACCGTGTGCACTGTTAATCTTCAGTACCGCACATTTCTCCACCACTTGCACGCCCAAACGTTTGGCCTCTTTAGCGAAGGAGAGACAAACTTCATGTGGATCACATACACCATCTTCGGGTATCCACAGACCACCAGCTAGATCGCTTGTCTTAATCAAGGGACAGCGTTCCTGACATTGCTCTGGCGTTAATATCTCACAATTGATGCCCCAGGCACGGCCTTGCGAGCGCATGCGATGGAAAGCGGTCATACGATCGAAAGTGCGTGCCAAATTCAAGCTACCGACGGGCTGCCAACCCGTAGACAGTCCCTGTTCCGTTAGCGATTTAATCAAGTCAATGGAGTATTCAGCCAGCTTCAATTCCGTGTAGCTAGGCTCGAAGCGACCAGCCAAACCGCTAGCGGCCCATGGATTGCCGCCACCCACTTTATCTTGTTCAATGAGTATGGTGTCTTTGCCCCAACCCTGCAAAGCCAGATGGTATGCAAGCGATGCACCCACAGTGCCGCCACCACATATAACGACACGTGCCTGTTCGGGCAGCTTGATCATGGTTGCAACACTATCCGGCTCGTGTGGCTTAAATTTACGCTTTCTCAGCACATTTGCTTGCGCCGGTTCGCCTGAGTCGGCTTGCTGTTGGAGCGTGCATACGGTGGTGGAGACTGGTGACCGTGCAGCCAGCAGCTGCTGGAAACGCCAACATTCGGGTATTTTGGTTCCTAGGCTGCTGCCTGTGCGTAAATGTAGCATCTTGTGTTATGCTTTTGGCTTGGTTTTCGGTGGATAGGCTCTTAATTGACACGACACAAAGAAACAGTTTACATTTGTAGCTTATGTTTTACGTAAATTCTTCGTCACTTGAATATTTTTTTTTTAATCGAAACAACTTATTTTCGTTTTTTTCTTGCTTTACAAAAGTAGAAAAGTGCAAATATGTTTTAATTGCTTAGCGAAAAAAATTGTGTATTTTTCGTTATGATTACTAAAAATAGTAGCCAACTTGCAACAGCTGATAGCTAAATAGACAGTTCTGACAGCCAAAACAATAACAGAGAGGAATAACATAAACAGAGAGAACTGTTTTTGTTGCCGGTAGCTAATAGAGATGCCAGGTTCCATGAAATATTATTAAATTAATAATAAAGTTTGTGAAAATATCAATATTTAACAGCGAAATAGGTTGACTATTTTTTGTAAAAAAGAAATTAGTGAAAAAAATTATAATTTTGAGCGATTCGAGTATTGTGCAGAAAACAAAATCTTAAATTTTTTTAATTATTGCCTGTGGTTCGACAACCCTTTAAAGTCTTATCAAACAATTAACAGCTGTTAACAACAGTGCTTTCAAAACTGTGTAAAAATCATATGTAGTTATAGTGTAAATAGTTTATTTTAATGCAATTTGTAGCTTAAAATATAAAATGAACTTGCGCCAACTGCACAAGTGTACACAAAATATTTTGCTTTGCTTTAACAACAGCAGAGCTATACAAATTAGGGAAATAAGCAACACAAAATGCTTACGTCGTTCGCTAGAGCCGGTGCTAGAGCAAAACAAATCCTCGTCCAAAGGCAAGTATTGCTTATATGTGCATAATTATGTCGTTAAAAACAAAAATTAAAACCATAATTCGATTATCTACTTAGATGTCTTGGCGCACTTTGAATTCCATGGACAATGGCCGGCGGAAGAGCAACAGCTTTTCATAAAAGATTTGCGCTTGCATACAGATTTCATAACCACCGAGGAAGAAACCAAATTGCTGGAAGAAATCGAACCTTATATGAAGCGACTGCATTACGAATTTGATCACTGGGACGATGTAATGTGTAGCAAACAGAAAAAATACTTTTAATTAAATTGTATTTTTTCGCACAGGCTATACATGGCTTCCGCGAAACGGAGCGCAAGCAATGGTATCCACATAACCGCGCAGTGCTCGAGCGTGTGCGTCAAACTGCCTTCGATGGCGCAATAATGCCTTATGTACACATACTGGATTTGGCTGCAGAGGGCGTCATTAAGCCGCATGTGGATAGCACCAGGGTATGACTTAGAATACGTTATGGAATATGAATTTTCTTCAGTTACCAATAAAGTTTTCTAACATTTTAGTATTGCGGCAACACAATAGCCGGCATTAGCTTACTAAGTGACAGTGTAATGCGTTTGGTGCGCGTTGATGAGCGTAAATACCTACAAGGCAAGGCTGTGGAAGCGCCGCAGGTTGCCAGCACATCAGCACAAAATACTGCGGATGCAGATGATGCATATCGCAATCGTCCAGAGACCACTTTGGAAAACAATTTTTATGTTGATGTGCTGCTGCGTCGTCGCTCTTTGTACATAATGAGGTGCGTGTGTGCATTAAAGCGACTGTCGAATAATTTTAAGGTTTTTTTTTAATTGCAGTCATTCTTCACGTTATAACTTTACGCATGAAATACTGGCCAACGATGTGTCACAGTTTCAGGGACAACACGTGCAAAAGGATCGTCGCATATCGATTATTTGCCGCAATGATCCATAAATGGGGAAAAATATCACTTTTAAAATTAATTAGTTTTTAAAGCCGTTTTGTTTTGCAATTAGTTGAGAATAGTGTAAATAGTTTATATTTATTAATAAAAAAATTACAGCATAATGATTGCTTAAAGTTACTGCTATGTTTTATTGCGCTAAATTAAATAAAACATGTTTTCAAACAAAAATCAAAGCTGTTTCTTTGTACTTAAAATAAAACAACATTATTTATTTTTCTTTTATAATTTTTATTAATAATTCACTCATTATAATTTTTTCACCACTATTTTTCGCACTGAAAACTAAATAAATATTTTTTTTGTTGACATTTTGTTAATTTTAATTATAATTAAGGTTACACTTGCACACTGCTGTATTAAATTGTTACTAATTGTATATATGTTTGTAAATGTACTTTATATTTATATAGTTTACGCCTTAGCTCATATTTTTAGTTTGTTTTTAATATTTTTGTTTTCTCAGTTTCTCATTTTATCAATGCGCATTGCTATTTTTAACAAATATATTTTTATATGCTGCATTTTTCAATTTTCTTTGCTGTTTGTTTACTTTTTTGAAGTATTTTTCATAATTGTCAAACAGTTTTAACATTTCTGTTTGTTTACATTGTTGTTTTTTTGTAATGATTTGTGAACAGTTACATTGACGTTGCCAATTGGTTTGCAGCTTACTTTTTCGCTTAATTAAATGGAATACAGTGAAAATTCGTTAAATGTAAATTTTCGTAAATAAATTTATTCACTTTTGAACTTTTACAACCGAAGCGCAGAAATTTTGGCTCTGCACTTGCCACACTGCAGTTTTGCTTATTTAAATTTTAAACTGCCTTTTTGTTAGTAACTTTTAATACTGCAATTTTTTAATATTATTATTTTTTTTTAATAATTTTATTTTTTTTAATAATTTTATTTTTTTTAATAATTTATTTTTTTTTAATAATTTTATTTTTTTTTTAATAATTTTATTTACGTAAATTGGCAACTCGTAAAAGTTTTTTTTTATTTATTTGTTTTTTTTTTTTTTATTTGTTTTTTTTTTATTTATTTATTTGTTTTTTTTTTTTTGTTTATTTAAATGCATTCGAAATACTTGTCAGTGAAAGTGTTTTCAATTCATTGTATTGTTGTTGTCAATTTATTGTTTAATTTCGCTTGCATTTGCTTATTTTTTTTTTTATTTTTTTATACTAAAATAATTTTATCTTAAATATTTATGTAACATTTGCAACGTAATTTTCAAAATATTTCAGTTTGTTTGCTTTGCTTATTATTTACTGCTATTTAACTGTTGTTTTCCATATAATTTCGCTAATTATTTGTAAGTTCAATTTAACACATTTTTACTGTAATATGCTGTTTGCTATTTTTTTTTTAAATTCATCAATTTATATGCATTTTCGCAATACTTATAAAATTAGTGTTTTTCAAACAATTAAATTTTCAAATTTTCTAAGCTATTGTTTCGGTATTTGTTAGCGTTGTTACTGATATTTTTTGCTTTCTAATAAGCTTCCAATTTCCAATTCTAACTCATGCTAATTTTAATTAATTTTTTAACTGTTATTAATTTTTTTTTTAATTTTTAAAAATTTAATTTGCGTGAAAAAAAATTATAAAAGTAAAAAACAAAAAAAAAAGTTTTAAAAATTATAAAAAAAAAAATTTAAATTGAGTATTTTAAAAATAATAACGAAAAATTAAAAAAAAATAGTAAAAAGTAAAAAAAAATAAAAAATATAAAAAAAAAATTAAAAAAATAACATGATTCAGAATCAGTATAGCAAGTAATAAAAACAAATTTTTTTAATTTTTAGATATTAATTTCCGTAAAAAAAAAATAATAAAACTAAAAAAAAAGAGTTTTAAGAATTATAAAAAAAATTTAAATTAAATATTTCAAAAATAATAACGAAAAATTAAAAAAAAAATAGTAAAAAGTAAAAAAAAACAAAAAAAATTAAAAAAAACAGCATGATTCAGAATCAGTATAAAAAAAAAAAATATAACCTCAAAAGAACGCAAAATAATTTAGATTCAACTAAAAGTATTTTCAGTAAATTTTATCATATAAAACTTTGAAAAACATATTTTTTTAATTTATAACCTCAAAAACAACCAAAATAATTTAGATGTAACCAATTTTATCAGCAAACTTTACTGATAAAAAATTTGAAAATTATTATATTTTTATAATTTCCTTTCTATATGCTACACATATTTTTATTGTTTATATAAACATTATACATAGATATATATTTAATTACTACTTTTTTTATTATACTTAATTATTATGTTACTTAAATCAGCTTAGATGGTGTTCTTAATCTTTTTAACTAATTTTTATTTATATTTATTAGTATAACTGTTTACAATATCTTTTAACTACTTGCGCTAATTTCCATATTTTTTTACTCTTCTCTTTTTAGTTTACCAAAATTGAATACGAAGTGAATGTGAACGTGTGGCGCGAGAGAAAGTCACTTAAGGTAATTTTTTTTTTTTTGCTGAGTTCGAAAGTGTAAATGTGTGTTTTTTCACAGTGTATATAGTAGTAGGTATAGAGATTTTTTTCAATTTTTGTTTTGAGTAGAAAGGCACAGAAGAAATTATGTTTCTCTCATTTGTAATTATTTTTAGTAAATTTTTATTTAGTTTTACTATAAACTTTTCATACTAAAAGGTTTAGCTACACGATCAACGTGCGCAGTCACAGCTTAAAATTTGTGTTTGTATGTTTATATGTGAGAAAGTCAGGTTGGGTGCGTATGAGTGACACACAAATTGAGTGCTTTTGTGTAGTAAACAAAAAGTATGCTTTATTATAGTGAATAGTAAATTTAAAGTTTGTTTGCATAAAAAAAAACGAAATATAGAAATTTTGAAGTTAAAAAAAAATGAAGTTTTGAAAATTTTTATTTTTTTTTCTAAAATTTTTGTTTTTAAATTTTGGTTTTTTTTTTTTTGTTTTATGAGAGAAAAACATAAAAACATGAAATTGACAGTTATTTTTAGGCATACATTTGCAAATTTTCTTCACAAAATTTTCTTTGTTGCAACTTTACTAATTTCGAAAATTTTTTCTTTCATAGTTTTAAAAAATTTACAAGTTCTAATTCGTTGAATAGCACACTATAACTATGTATATAGTCAATATATTTGCGTAAGTTGTACAGTTGTATATATATTTTTTTTACAATTTCACTACAATTTAGTTTTTTTAATACAGTTATTTTATTTTTTTAATTTTACAAACTTGCTGTAAAAAGTGTTTTGTTAGTAATATTTCTATTCATTAGATTTTTTAGTGTGTTAAACACATGCTATGCTACATTTTTTTAAAAAGTTTTCAGAAAAAGGCAATAGTAAGTTGTATATAAAGATTCAATACATACATACATACACGCTTTAACATATGCAGAAAATTCGCTAGACTTTTTGTATTTGTTTTAAAATTTCCTGCTATTTTTTCTTATTAAATATACAGTTTAAGTCTGTCTACAATGTATGAATATCTACAGTAACACGAAACTCTTTGTAAGTTTGTTTGTTTGTTAGTGTGTTATGCACAAATTCGCTATTATAAAACTTATAGTATATCTTAACTACTTAAATTAGCTTAATTAAATATTTTAGTTTATGCGCCGGCAGCAGTGAGAAGAAAGAACGGTACAAGTCCACCTGTACTGACATGGACTTCTATCGTTTTCTTTTTTCTCATTACTTCCAGTGAAATTATGCAATGATAATACATTTCTTCATATATCTACAATAAACCATAACATAATTCGAAAAATTTGTAATAGATTTACATTTTAAATGTTTGTCATTATTTCTTTCAGTGTGTTGATGTGGCAAGGCTCAGTTTGAGAGTGACCTTGTGTGTGTGTAGAAAGCGGAGCTTAAAGCGGTGAACACTTGCTTACATGTAAAGGCAAAATAATTAATTGGAAAAGACAGAAAATACCTAAAAGTATCACAATTGTGTAAAATAAAGCGTAAACTATTGATAAAAGTAGAAATTGTGAAGCAAATTAACAGAATTCTGCATAAATAGCTATAACAAAGTTTGTTTGCATCGGTGATAGACTGCAGTGAAAACAACGGGAAAATGCATTTCATGTTTGTGCAAGTTTGAACATACGGTGTTTGTAGTTTTACGCGGTGCAAAACAAAAAACGAAGTTTAAAGTGACAAACTCGTGTGTTTAATATAAAAGCTAAACAATTAATTGGAAAATACTTAAAAATATCACTATTGTGGAAAATAAAAAGTAAGCTATTGATAAAAGTGAAGGAAATAAACAGAATTTTGTATAAACAGTAAGAATAAAACTTTTTAATTCACGTAAAGAACCTGCAGTGAAAATAACGGCTAAAGAGCACAACATGTTTGTGCAGTTTTGAACATAAAGTTTGTAGAAGTTTGAACAAACTAAAATGTAATAACAATGAAAAATTGCATATTGTGCGCGGTTATAAAAAATTATGCAAAATAGTAAATTGAAAGTGTGTAGTGTGTTAATTAAAATATGTAAGTGAAAATGTTAAATGATAAAATAAAAAAAGTGTAAGAAAAAAGAAAAAAGCAAAAAATAAAATATAAAATATAAAAATAAAAAAGTTGGTGCGTGAGCAAATAAGAAAATAGTGAAAATGAGAAATAAAGTCAAAGTTGGTGAAAATTTAAATTTTCCCAAGAAAAAAGTAGTAGTAGTAAAAATATAAAAATAAAAAAAAAAATATGTGAAAAATAAAGTAAATGCAAATGGAAATATGTAAATCAGTGCAAAAAATGTGAAAATTTAAGTTTTTCATTATTAGTGTGTTAGAAAAAAAGTAAAAAAAAGTGAAAAGAGAAGCAAAAAAGTAAAATGTGTCTAAAAAATAGCAAAAAGAGGAAAGTTAAAATTTCCCAAGTTAGTCTTTGAAAAAATAAAAATGAGAAATGAGTAAAAAAAGCAAAATGTAGATGTGTGTGTAAATAATGGTAAAAGGTGAAAGGTTTATGTTTGTGTAAATCAGGGCAAAAAAGGTGAACTTTAAAGTTTTCCATTATTAGTGTGCTACGAAAAAAGTAAAAAAAAGTGAAAAAAAGAAGAAAAAAGTAAAATGTGTCTAAAAAATAGCAAAAAGAGGAAAGTTTAAATTTCCCAAGTTAGTCTTTGAAAAAATAAAAAAGAAGAAATAAGTTAAAAAAGTAAAATGTAGATCTATGTGTAAATAATGGAAAAAGGGTTTATTAAAAAAAATATATATAAAATAAGAAAAAAAAATAATAAATAAAAATAAAAAGTTAATATAAAGTAGATGCGTGTGTGTAATAAATGCAAAAAAGTGAAATGTAGATGTGTGTGTAAATAATAAGAAAAAAAGTAAAAATAAAAAATAAAGCCAAATGTAAAGTGGCGTTTTGAAAAAATAAAATAAATGGTTGTGTGCAAATAAGAAAAGAGGAGAAATAAAATTTTCCCAAATGTGTTATGTAAGAAAATATCAAAAAAGTTGTTTGTGTGTCAATAAAAAAACGTAAAAATTTAAAAACAAAACTAGAGACAATATTAATAAATGAACATAAAATAAATAAAATAAATAAATGTTGTGTAATGAAAAACACGCATCGCTTGCGGTTAGCGGTTATCAAATCCAATATGAACGGTAAGTTTGCTAATTTAATTAATAAAAAATAGAATATGATCCTTGATAAGTCTGATCTACCCTTTTGCAGAAATTTTTGTGGATACAAGCGCACTTAATATAATATATTATATCCATTTTCATTTTACCTAGTATTCACTCTGTAGGCGTAAAACCTTTAATGCCTTTAAAACAAAATTTAACCTTATATTTTCCATTTTATGCGCACTTGCGAAGGTTATTTTATACGATTTTGCACAAATTCTTCCGTTTTAAACGAGCATTGTTAAGATATGTTGATGGTACTTGTTGAATTCAAGAGTACGAACTTATAGATTTAATCCTAAGTCTGTTACGCCTTATAACCTTTTGAGTCCTTGCAGTTAGTTATATTTTGATTCATATTTTCTTGTTATAATTCACTCAATTTAAGAACAAATGTTTGGAGTTAAGTTATGTCCTATAACAAACATATTTGCTTCTTGGGTTACTTAGGTTCACTCTGCATCAAAAAACTCAAAACTGCTGTGAACATTCATTACTATGTAGATCATTTGTGTGCTGTGTCTGACGATAATATTTGAATTGCAAAAATCACAACAAAAATCAATTATTTTCATTTTAAAATATTGGAAATAAAATTTTATGTAATTAAAAAAATGCTGAAAAAATAATAATGCTGTATAAAAAATCTCGATTAAACAAACCACAAAATTATAACAACAAAAATAAAAAACTGTGTGATCGGATTGTCATTTGTTGAAAATCTGTGTTTATTAAAATCTTTGTCGTTTAACAGTAGAGTGTTTTGTGTAACTTTTTCTATGATTTTTACATGAATTTTTCTTATAGAATATATTTGTTACTATTGCAGTTTACATTAATTTTTTCGTTTATGTTTTAACGCAATATTACTAAATTCTTTATATACATATTTTTTCAATGAAATATTACTAAATTTTCATTTATTGGCGTATAACAAGGTCTATTTTACAAATATTAGTACAACTTACGCCTAAATGCTGCACAAATTCACTAATTTTTAAACAATTTAATTTTTACAGCTCCTAAATTTTTAATAGTATTTTCTCTACCTTGCAGTAATACATTTGTATATATTTTTTTATTTTTCATATTTGTTTAAAGATGAGGAAGACGTTTCAGGGAGAAGAAATGCGCTACAAATGTTTTCATTTCTTTTTACAATATATTTTGTTGTTTTTAAATTTTTTTTTCTTCTTAAATTTAAATTTGTTTGTTAATGAAATTTTTTTATTTTTTGTTTTAATTTTTATTATTTAATTACTAATTTTATTATTTAAATTCTTTAATTTGAATTTTTTGTTTTAGGAAAGTTTTCATAGTGTACATACATTTTTTTCCTATTATTTACTTTTTCATAACTGTTGTGTGGTACATATCGTTTTATTTTAATCGTTAATCGTTTATCACTTATCGCTAATATTGCATTTATTTAAAAAAAAAAATATTTCAATGCGTTTCGTTGACAACAACCGCACATGATTTTGGTACTACACAATAATTAATGCTAAATAATGCTTTATTTAAACAAGTTTAAATAAATTTTATGGTTAATCGCCAGCGCTGTGGGCTGAACGATTTTACAAGACTTTTGTGAACCGTCAGCTCTGTGTTTTAAAAGTTTTTACAAGAGTTTTGTTAAGTTTTTAACGCTACTTTTCCTTTAAATGCTAACTAAACTTAATTGCTAAACATAAATTTGCTATATTTTTACATATTTTTTGTATCGTTATATGCAATTTTTGCACAATCTGCAGCACTAGTTGTGTTTAGGAAGGTTATGCGCTCAACTGTTACCAACTTTTGCGCCAATCAGCGTTTTACCTGCTTGTTATCAATGAAAATCATATAATAATATAATTTTGCAATATATTTGCCATGTTTGGCTGCATTGTAATAGTTTCGTTTATATACAAACAATTGTAATTAATTAAAAGTAATTTGTAGCTACATACATACGTATATTATACTAATTCTTCTCAACATCTTTGAGCTATGATTTTTAATCAACATTTTTTTACAGCTAATCACAGAGTTGATGATTTTTAGAGACAAATTTGCAACTTTTACAGTGTTGCATTTACATAACTGTAATATGAAACAATTGTTTTTGTTGTTATAATTTTTCAGAAATTGCATGCCAACAACTGCACTAGTCTAAAGTTGATGCCATCTGTACATACATACATATTTTTTGCATATTTTACTTAAAACTATTTTTTTTTTCATTTTGCATTTAATGCTATTAGTTTTTTATTTACGATTTTTCGTTGAAAAATTCAAAACTGAAAGTAAATTGTTCGAATTTAGTGCTAAACATTAATACAGTTAGTGGTATAGGTAAGAAAATTCCCTAAAAGTTGGCACAAGCGGCCCACAATCATAACTACAGAGTTGTATGTAGTAAGGGTTAACTGAAAAGTTGCTATGCTCACGCACGACCGAAAAAAACGACCGAAAAAAATATTATAATTTAATAGCAGAAGTATTTTTTCAAGCGTGTGACCGAAAAAAATATTATAATTTAATAGCAGAAGTATTTTTTCAAGTGTGTGAGCTATTAAAGCGCCGGTTTAGTGTTCGGCTAAATAATAAAAAATGTTGATTGGTGGTGAATTTTGTTGAATTCAACAAATTTGTTTCGTTTTGCCTTTTATATAAATTTCCTATGTTTTTAAAGGTGAAACGAAGAAATTTCAACATTTTTCGAGAAGTGAAAAGCGCGTACTACAGCTTTAAACTAATGATTTTATGCGAAATATTGGGAATAACATGGTGTAAACAAGCTATAACTGGTGCAAAACTTTGCTAAATTCATTTTTTGTTTTTTTTTTTCTCAAAAGGGCTAGTGGGTTTTTAATACATATTTCAGTGTGGCACATTTAAAAAAGTTTTCAAGTAGAAATTTGTAACATTTTCAGTTACATTTGAAACTGTAGTAAAAAAAAATTAGGCTGGTCACGCTTTCCGCTGGCTTTTGAGTTGTTCGAGTTAGTGATGCTGAGAAAGCATGAGTTTTCTGTGTTAAAGGTTAGGTCGAATTGTCTTTATTTGTGGCAGAGAGGGTTTTAAAAAGTCCACTAAGATATTTCAACATTTTTGCGACTGGTTTTGAGTTCGTAGGTTTAAGTATTCCATGAAAAATAAAGTTTTCTTGAAATGAACCATTGTTGTATGCAACAAATTTAGACTTCGAGGACACATTTCTATATACAATTTGCAATTAAAATATTTCAATTCTTGCGCATACCTGTTAAGCTTCCGTTTACTTAGCACATAAATATTAACTTAATCTAGCACACTATCTTCTAGCTTATAGTATTTAATTCCATTTAGCCATCCGTGGAGGAGTGCGGTGACTTCACCAGCAGCAATTCTTTGTAGTCTGAATCCTCATTGCCGCTATTGTCACGCTGATCCATGCGCCTACGCTCCGAAATGATGCGCATTATATCGGCCGAGTCAGATTTGCTTAAAGCAAGCTGTTCCACGACCGCAGCTGTAGCGCCATTGCCATTGGCGGTGGCAATGCGATTATTTGCGCCGCTACAGCTATTATTGTTAAGTTTGTCGTTAGTGTTGTGTATGTTGCCATTACCATTGCCGTTGGCAGTTGTGATGCCACTGCTGCTGTTGGTAGCATTGCCATCACAGCTGCTCTCGACCACAATAGGCAATAGTAGGGTGTTCTCATCCATATCGGGATCTTCGTCGAGTGCTTGTTGCTTAAATAATTGTTTTGTGCTGCCACTACGGCTGCGTGGTGGCATGCTACGCGGCACGGACAGTAAGCCGCCGCGTCCGCTACTCGAACCGCCAACACTAGACGCATATGCTTGGTCGGTGGAGAGTGAACGTCCATAGGCGCGACGTGGCCCCGCTGCATTGGCTGTTGTGCCAACGCTTGGCAAAGCTGCCGTTGCCACATTTGTTGATAAGGGTGTTGTTATAGGTGTTGTGATCTTTTCACTGATCACGCTGGCGCTCACAATGCTCAAGCGCATCGGAAAGGCGCCACTGCCGTGTGCTGTAGCTTTAGCTGTCGCAGCTACGTCTTCACTGCGTATGCTACGCACATCGTACGTTGAGGAGGGGCTACCGCCGCCATCCGATTCGAGACTTTCGAAAATAGTGCCACGCCGATAATCGTTGCTATCGCCGCCCCACGGCAGTGAGTCACAACTCATACGCTTCGATTCGAGCGTGCGTCGGCGTATGGCCTGCTCATCGAGAGAGCGCTCTTTGGCGAGCAGGCCGCGTTTACTACGGAACGCGGTCGAACTGCGACGGCCACGCCGTCCCAGTGCACCGGCGGTCGGTTGAAGTTGGAGTTTTGTATCGAAGCTGTTCTCCGCAGCTGATGCGTTAAGACGCGCATTGAGCGCTTGCGGTGCGAGTAGTGCACCGCTTGCGCCAACACCACCGCTACCACCAGCCGCAACATTACTGCCAACAGCAGCACCTGCACCGGCGCCAATTTGTGTGCCGCGTCCCAGTTCGGCCAAACCAATGCTATTCGGTTGATTGATGTATTGCACGGTTTGACGGCGGCCAGCAAGGCCGGCGGCTCTAACACCACCACCGATGGCAATGCCGCCCAACACGCTTGGGAATTTCTTATCCAGCGATGGCGTGCTGTAGGTAAAGTTCTTCGGCAACGATTTGATCTTGTTCAGCTGGCGTGCTGGTGGCGGCGGTTGCGTCTGCTGTTCTAACTGCTGGCACAGCTTCTGTTCGCTCTCAAACTCCTGCTCGCGCACAAGTTCACGCTCTAGCTCTACTTCCATGTCCATTTCGTCTTCCATCTGTTTGTGGCTCTCCTCGAGGTGTTTCATCAGTACAGCCACGACGACATTCACCAATACGAACTGCGCCATTAGAACGAATATCACAAAGAATATTGGAGCTATGACCCGGCTAACGCAACAATCGCGCACGCAATCATCCGCATCATCACAGTCCTCTCGCAGTGTATCCTTCATGATCCCGTTCCAGTTGTCGCCAGTCGCTACGCGAAACAATGTGAGGAAAGCCATCCCGAAATTGGCGAAATGTGCATGTTCGCCTAAGCCCTGACATGGATTACGTTCGGAGCATTCTAAGCGACCGAACAATTCCACGCCAAGGGCGGCGAAAATAAAGAAGAGCAAAAAGAAGAGCAGGCCCAAATTGCCGACTTGCGGCAAAGCCTGCATCACGGTGTCGAGCAGCGCACGCATACCCTTAGCCATTTTAAGTAGTTTCAGCACACGCGCAATACGCAGTACACGCATAACGCGTATTATCGTCGGATTAATTGGAATTTTCTGCGTATGCCATTCCTCCAAAATAATGCCGGATACCGATAACAAAACAATTCCCACGTCGAGTTGATTCCAACGATCCTTCAAGTAAACCGGCCAACCAAGCGCCAACACTTTCATGCTCGCCTCCAATATGAAGACTGCCGTGAAGAAATAGTTGAAGACCTTCAGCGCATAAATTAGTGGCTCCTTCATGCCATAATACTCCAACGCCATGGTGACTACGTTAAGACCGATCACAGCGGCTATAGCCAAATCGAAGTATTTCGATGTCACAACATTATGCACGAACATGCGTGTCGGTGAATAGTTTATATAGTATGGTGGCTCGTGCATGCGTTTGCGTTTCTTCTCCATTTGCAAAGCGCGTTTAGCGGCGCGTCGAATTTTCTCCTCTTTTTCCTGCTCCTCGCGACAACGGTGGAAATTCTCAACCACCACACCGACAAACATGTTGAGCACAAAGAAACCGACGAGCAATATAAATGCAATGAAATAGAGTAGACGCCATTCATTGTAATTGACAATTGGTTGCATGTCCTCGCCCACAGCATCCAAACCGGTATACATAATATTCACCCAACCGTCACGTGAACTCAATACGAATAATGACATCAATGCATTGCCAAGATCATCGAAGTTATATTTGCGATTCTTCCACTCATACCCCTGTTCATAGCAGTCCATTTTTGTGCGTACTGTTTTAATATTCTCGCCCTCACAGTAGTAGAAGGTGCCCTTGAAGAGTTGCACGCCCAAAATGCCGAATATGATGAAAAATGTACAGCAGATCAGCACGATGTTGCCGATGGGTCGTAGGGACGATAAGAGCGTTTGCACGACTAATTTCAGACCCGGGGCGCGGTTGATCACACGCAGCGGCCGTAGGGAACGAAGTAGTCGAAACACCTACAATGAGATAATGGGCAAAGTGTTGGACGAGCGATTGGTGCGGTAGTCGGGAGCAGGAGGGCACACAAAATAAATAGAAAACAGTTTCAGTTGGGATTTTGGGTTAGATGGTGTCAATAAGAGTGTGGTGAATATGAGTACAATGTTAGGATTATTAAGGAATTATTAAGGATTTTTTATTTATAATTAAGGCAAGTCAAATTTTCAGTATTTTAGTTGACATTTACGGATTTCAACGTTTTTTGGGATAGCGGTGAAAATTTGTGTGGTGAATATATGATAGTTTAGTAGGTAATTTTGTTGAAGTTTATCATATTTGTATTGGAAAAGTAAATTAGTTTGAAAGTTGTTGAAATTAGTAGTTGAAAGTTGTTTGGTTGTTGTTGTTTAATTTAATATTTATTTAAATAAAGTAAACCATTTTTAGTTTATAATTAATAGGATTTATAAAAATGACAAGGAAGTTGGTTTTATATATTTTTTTGAACGAGTTAATATATGTGTGGTGAATATAAAGATATTAAATTAGATTGTTTTGATGATGTTTAGTCGTATTTGTATTTGTAAGAGTGGTTTTATTTGAGAATTTTTGGGTTATACAATTTTTCCGTCATCACAGATAAAGGTGTGGTGAATATTGACAAATTAGGTTAAACCGTTTTGGATTTATAAATTATAGGATTTATAAAAATGATAACGAAGGTGGTTTTATATTTTTTTTTGGACGAGTAAATATTAGTAGTGAGTAGAATAGTAGATGTTATTAGTAGTGATGTTTAGATATTGTATTGTAAGTAGTGGTGAATTATGAAATTATTGAGTTAAATACATTTATGATTAAGTATGAATTAGGTGTGGTGATATGCGAATTGAAAGGTTTTAGGATATTTTAGTAGGTGTAAAGATTAGGGTGGTTTTATATTTTTTTTTGACGAGTAAATATTAGTAGTGAGTAGAATATAAGTGTGGTGAATAAAATGAAATTATGTTAAATAATTTATGATTATTGTCGTGTTTGTGAGTAGGGCGGGAAATAGGGTTTAATATTTTAGTAGGTGTAAAGTTTAGTGTGGTGAATTTTAGAAAATTGAGTTAAATCATTTATAATTAATACGTAAAGAGAGTTAGGATAGTGTTGTGGATTAATTGGAATAAAACATAAGATCGGGGGTGTGGGGAATTTGAGATGTATTTAATATTGTTAGAAGGAATGAGGAAAATTCATAACCAATCGTTGCAAGTCCATGAGATATATGTATGAAGAAAAAAGTTTTTTAAAATTAGTTATAATTCGGTAAATTTTTATAAAATTAATTATTAGCTACAAACTAACAAGCGCAGGGTTTAAGAAAAATGCGAGAAAAGGTCAAGTTTGCTTTTTTTTGCAAATTTTTTACATTTGCATTTTTTTTTGGGAACATTTAGATTTTCTTAAAAAATAGAACGCAATAATTTTACAAATTTCTATTAACCCCCAAAGCATCACATATACAAATATACATATTTTAAAAGAACCAAAATAACAATGAACACACCTACATTATGTAAAACGTAAACACCTTACTCATTTACAATAAAAAATAGATATTAAAAATGTTTTGGAAAGGTGAATTTACTACAATGCGTTAAAATTATTATTATTTTTTTTTTTAAATTGAAGCTCAGTGTGGTTGGAAGTTAAGTTTAAGGGTGAACGGCTTAAAAAGTTTGAGTTAATTTTGAAAATAAATCGAAACGTGCAGAAAACGTAAACAAAAATTTAAGTCAGAAAACTACTTTTTGAAATAAAAATTTTTTTACACCAAATTTGCATATACAAATAGACAAAATTTCAACAATTTCAACAAATTACACGCATAAGGAGCTGTAAAAATATTTGTAAATTTAGTTTTTGTTGCTTTCAATGATTTTGACATATATTTTCAGCCATAACCTCAAATCACTATTTTTCTTATTGTTATTTTGATGTTAACATAGCTAACTCAACTTTGAAAAAATTATGAGCTGACCAAAGGAAAATGTTTTCGTCTAAGTTTTTGGAGTTTTTTTGAAAACTTTTTATGTTATATTTTAAAATCCTAACAGTTCCTTTCTTCAGAAGCCTTCGTTACCTATTTTGCTGTGAAGTTTCAGTGGATTTTGAACCTTAAAACACGTCTGTGTGGATAATAACAGTTTAGTTGATTTTTTCAAGTTTGTGAACCAGGGTTTTTTTTGGCTAAAGTCCACTTTGTATCTAGTTCCTAATCTCCTTCAAATCATGCACATTTTCTTGTACATCATTATTGCCCTCAAAATAAAATAATAAGTCTTAAGCTCAATTTTTTCATACTGCATCTTAAATTTTTTTTTAATATTTTGTCTGCCTTTAAAAATGAGTTCCCCGTTGTTAACAAAAATTTTGTTTCTACAAAATCAGCTAAGCGCTCAGCTATAAGTTAACATAAAAATCACTGCATATAAACTTAACCCCTTCAGTCATCATATTTATGCATTTATATATATGCGTGTGTATTTAAATGCCGTTAATCAATATTTACTGTCCGCTACTTACCCTTAAAATCCCAAATATCTTAGAGCTCGATTGGCTAAACAATGACATTAATAAATCAATGATTGATATTGTAACCAATGAGCCATCCATAATATTCCAGCCGGATGTGAAGTATGCATCGGGTCCATAAAACATGCCTGTCGATACCACCTAGGGAAAAAGAATTCAAAATTATTAAAGCCAGTGTGACTTTCAGAACTAACATAGTGACTGCAAGGCTCAAGAGTAAGCTGTTAGTGACAGAAAATAGAAAACGTGTAAAATTTGTGGTAGATTTTCAGAGTCCTCGACAGGTTCCAGACGCTTGTTGTAGCATTCGGTATGTGTAGACGATCTTGTAAGTTACCAACAGTCCTTAAATTGCTCACAGTTTTCATAAACAAATTTTTCATCTAAAAAATGCACCGTCGGAGATTTGGTTCTAAATCTTATATCTTTTAAATGTGAGACTTTTTAGTGTTATGTTGAGGTTGGGTTAGTTTGAAAAGGCCGATCCTTTTACAATCGCCAATCTCGCCTGGATAGCCTAGAACGCCGTTCCGTTGTGATAACCTAAAACTGCTACAAAACATCTTTAAACATCTCATAAAGCAAAGCGCGAGTTTTAAAAAAATTTTAAATCTTTTATTTCTTTTTTGGAGATTTTCTAGTATTACGTCATCTCATCCTGTCACAATCGCCAATCTTACTTGGAAAGCCAAGAACGCCGGTCTGTTCTGATACCTAAAACTCCTACAAAACGATCATTAACATCCTCATAACTCAGCAAAGCGCTTTGAGCTTATACAAAAACTAGTGAGACTGCTAATTTCAGTTTCGACTTTTTCTCCTGGTTCAGTTTCGACTTTTTCTCCTGGTCTAACTGCCGAGATGTTTCATTCTCAGTCTTGAAAAACTCACCTCACCTTACAACATACAACTTTGGCGATTTGCGTTTCATTTCGACTTTTTCTCCTGGTCTAACTGCCAAGATGTTTCATTCTCAGTCTTGAAAAACTCACCTCACCTTACACCATACAACTTTGGCGATTTGCGTTTCAGTTTCGACTTTTTCTCACAGTCTAACTGCCGAGATGTTTCATTCTCAGTCTTGAAAAACTCACCTCACCTTACCACCATACAACTTTTTGGCAATTTGCGTCTGTAAGATATTGATTATATTGAACTTTGTCCTGTAAGAATATAACGATAACATCTGGCTGAGATCAAGTCGTTTATTGGATCTCATGCGTTCTACTCTGCCTCAGAAGGATCTCGCAGTCGCACAGTAACTGTTCATCGACCTAAACCTGCAAAGCTTATTTGTTTTCATCTTCATTTTTTCTTTTCTTCTTCCCTTCCCTTGCATTCATTTTCACACGGATTTCATCGTTCGCTTTCGTTTCAAAATTAGCACCTAAATACGAATCCCTTTCAATTCATCCTTTTTGAACATCACTACAATTAGACTAATTAACCACCACTTCTAGCGGAGTCAGACTCATTCATTGGTTGCCAGCTGCCAAACATTTACCCAAGAATACCAACATTCAAAGGTTTCTATTCGAAAGTCGACACATTTTCCCAAAAGCAAAGTCGCAAAGATCAAAAGCACTCGTGGCAAATACCAAAGACGAGTGGTACAATTTGCACAGCACAGCTGGAGAGCGGTGCAAGCGACAGCAAATACTCAGTTCTATGGATTTCGCACACGCTGTGCAAGGAAATACCGTAACTGCAACCGTTAGTTGCCGAAATTTTAACGCTGTTATTATTAAAGCCGAGCACTGGATTCGACAGTAGGGCTTAATCAAAGGAGACTGCTGCTGCGGTAAATGTGCAATTTGAGGTTTTACGATATGGTTGGCTACAGAAGTCACAAAGGAAGACAGTTATACTCTTACTTACATATATACATACATATGTAAATGCAGGAGGCAGTCAACCAATTGCGTTGTTCTTAGTGAGCGCTTTTCGTATTATCAATGTTGTTGTTATTAAAGCTGGACTTACCTTAATGAGCATTTCCACTGTAAAAATGGCTGTGAACACGTTGTTGGCTGTGGCAAGGAATAAACGTTCGTGACTCGTTGGCGGTATATTTGGTCGTTCCATAGCCAATGTAATACAATTGAGTGCGATAAACAGCAGGACAACATTGTCGAACCATTTCTGTTCAACAAACCACGTACACAGCTCACGGAACCTGTTGAGCATGGAAAAAAAAGTGACAAAATAAGTGTAAATGCAACAAAGTAAATAAAAATAAATTTGAATGAGTATACGGAGGAAATTTGGGCATTGGCAGACGTTGGACCGCATAACCTGCGAGAAATGTGAGCTCAGACATCAAGCAGTGATATCTTATCCTAAATGAGAACATAAAAAGGCCAGCCCCAGACTTGACACTTGCAATGAACCTGGATCTTACGGTTATGAAAAGTATTTAAGGATTTCTGATTAGAAAGTCTCTAGAAAACCTTGAATCAAGTCAAGGAAGAAAGTCTGTAGTCTACTTAGTCTTACTGCCTATTCGTATGCACCATTGCATGGGCTAACACTCTCGCCATAAGCAGAGCTCCAGAGCTCAGGACGGTTACCATATAAACCGAGTTCTTTTCTGGAGCAGTGTTGATAAAGATTTCTCAGTTGTCGGCTGTCAAGTGTAGAAAATGGCATCAAGGAATACTTTGAACAGGATAATAGGGAAAACGAAATCCCATTAGGTTTTCGGTTTCATTTCATGCGTATTAAAGGTTTTAGAGCCATGAAAGAGGAAGATCAGAGTTTCGAGTACAATATTAAGCGTTCAAGCGATCTCTGTATGTAATATGGGTGTAACATGGATCCATTAAGGGTTGCTCTTCTACATAAGCTATCAATTGAAAATATTTAAGATTGCCAATTCTGTAGATGTCTTTGAGACCTTTAGTGGAACTTGGCTTGCTCCATGTTTTGTAGTGCATCGTCTACTTTTTAATGTTCCGAATAGTCCCACATCCTACAATCATATTCCCTAAAGGGTTAATCAAGCATTACAAATGCCTGTGACCACCTGCTGTGCGAATACTTGAAGCCAATTACATTGTCAATAGTAAGTCGAGTCGTAAATGGATTTTCTGTCGCTAGTATTGAGTTTATGACTGTATAAATGTATGAATTGCAGACTAGGGAAGCTAGCTGCTCGTGTTTCCAGCAGCTTTTATTTGAATATACATATGTATGACTGGTCACGTGGATAGCCAACTCATTGAGTTGACTCCTGACCGGTTGCATACACAGCTGGATACTGTTGGGATTACGGAAGCGAATAATCAGCATGGGTGTATGTCTATGTATTTGTGTTATCTGCCCACTACATGCTCGTTTGGCGAAACGAACTTTTCACAAACAGGATGCAAAACTACCCAGCAAAAACTATCTCATTGCTGAGGAAGGCTTACGACTTTCATTTAAGTTCTTGTTGTTGCTGTTATTGCAGTCATAGTAATCGTATTACTAGCAATGAGCCGTTACAAAATAGCAGCTGAATTAAATACTTGACTGCACTCATTGTGCAAAAAACTCCAATGGCCTTGCGCTCTCAATGCGAGAGAGCGACAAAGCGGCATAAAAAGTAACAGGTGAATACGTAGAAAAGCGTTGTAAAAAAGTACGCCATTTTTTCTATCGGATTATAAGCTACAAGTGTTGAGGTAGCTTTTCGTAATTGTAGTCCAGTTGGTATTACGAAAATTCAGCTTCACAATGCGCAAGCGACCGCTGAAAAGAACAGACAACAATGTTGCCTTTAATGGCTTTACCACGATTTTTATTGTCACTACGAAATTTGTCGCAAATTGGTGGTGTAGCGTTTTATTTTATTTTGGTGAAAGTGAAATGCGGGGTCCAAATGAAATTTTTAGGCGAAATATGTATAAAATATATTTTTGAAAATAAATTTGCAGTTATAAGAGGCTTTAGAGTAAGTCCGCTTGCCTGAAAAGGGATTGTTGACTGCGCTACGGAGTTGAGCTAAGAAAAATACACACTTGATTGGCTCCGGAAGCGTAAAAATATTTTACATTTTACAGAGTATCTTGTACTCGTAGAATATTGGAGACTTTACTTCTTCCGAAAAGCTTTTTGACATTGATTCGATAGCAAATTGCTCATTACAAAGTTTTCGAATTTAAGCTCTTATGACCGACTTATTCGCTATTCGTATATTAGTAAAGGTCCTGGTCTAAAATATGACTTCAGGGGAGACAAAAGGCTATGCTTAAAGCTAGGTATGCACTTGCATTCATTCATTTGACTTTAAAAAAGTCCTTTTAACCAACAATGAATTATTGAGTTCATGAAATTTAGAGAAAACTTCATTCCTAATATTTTTTTCTAAGGCTAAGATCTTACCAACGTTCGAATTATGGAGCCTTTGACGGTCTTATAAGTCTTATAAGTATTGGAATTTGGCAATTCAGAGAATATTTCTAGATTGAGGCGCTACTTATAATAGAGATAGATTGTTCAAATGAAGGGGAAACCAAGACAGGTGGGAATTTTATGCTTCTCTGCTTTATTTAACCGAGCCTCGCATTACGCTTGTGGACCTACAGGTATCTTGCTCCCCACGGCGGCGTGTTCTGGCTAAGAAAACTGCCATCTTTTAACTTGCAGAAAGTGAAAGAGGACAAAGGAACTTGGATTTCTTATAAAGTTATTAGTGAACTCAGAACTTCAGTTGAAATAAACTACTTTCATCAAAACACATACCTATTGTCTTCCGCGAATATGTACAGCGAGTATGACTCTCTTTGTTCGGTGAGGTTTGTCGGTTTTAAGCGTTCGATCAGTATTTTTAGCTTACTCATATGACCAGAGCTCTGCATACGCGAATGCTGTTCAGCGCTCAAATATTGTGGATCTTCAAGCTCGTTTTCTTTTTGTTGCTTTTGCTGCGGCTGCTGCTGTCGCGAATAGTGACTAATAGAACCCTTACGCTTCTCACGCTCCTGTATGTATTGTTGCAACATATCCGGCTCCGGCAGATTCATATACGAATTCTGCCACTTATCCAAATCGAGTTTGGAGTTCGTGTATGACATTGACTTGCGATTCGCCTCCAAATTATGTAAATTCAATTGTGAACTCTTGCTGAAGGCCAACTCAAATGAAGACATACGCCGGTGAGCAGCTGAGGGCGCATACAATTTGGGCGGTTGGTTCAGGTTTTGATAGAGCTGCGAGTTAAAGATGCACGCAGAGGCACGACGGCTACCCAACGGCGGTATGCTGCCAATACTAAGTGTTGTGGAGAGACGACGTATTGAGTTTTGTGGACTTAGTCGATTTGTATCTTTCGTCTTTTGCTGATTCGTCTGATTGTTGGCTGTGAGTGTTGCGCCGCTGGCAGTCGGCGTACGCGACGGACTGAGAAACGCATCCGAACGCATAGCGCCGCCGCCGCCTCCATTGCTGTGTGGAGCCAATAGACAGGAGTTGTCACTGCCATTGTTTAGCTGCTGTTGTTCGTCATCTTCGGCGCCACTGCCGGCATCGGCGGGCTTCTTCTTACGTTTCGAACTGCTGCGTCTGAAACGCTTTAGGCTCGGTATACGCTGCATGCCGGACAGCGATGTGCTGATTGTCGCTGAAGCGTTGGTAGACGGCAGTGTGGGCGGCGTTTCAATGCTGCTGGGTTGTGAGGCATTCGATGGCGTTACCAATGCTGCTGCAGTAGTAGCTGTCGACGTTAAGGATATAGCACCTGTGGTAGCGACAACGGCGGCATTCAGTGGCGATATTTCGATGCTGCTCACTGCATTGCCGCCACCACATCCACCAGCAGTGCCATTTGTGGTACCTGCGCCGGTGCCGGTGCCTGTGCCCGCCGGTAGCGACATGCTGGGTGTGGACACGGTCGAGATTGTTGTTGGCACAAAGATCGGACCCGAGGCGCTAGCATCGGAATTCTTCGAAATATCATCTATGACAACACTATGCATACTATTATTGCTACTTAGGGCACTAGGGAGTAAACTACTACTGTTAGACACTAAATTACAGTTGCTTAGATTAGTATTGCTTCCTTGTAGTTGGCTGGCGTTTAGTATATTCAACGGTTTGTGCGTTAATACGGGTGATGGTGGTATAAGATCAATTGACGGTATGCCCTCGTCGAGTGAGCGTTGACCGCCGCTAAAGATGGTCGGTGGTCTGAGTAATGACGGCGAACCCGGGCACTGTAGGTAAGATAGAGAAAGAAAGCGCAAATGCCGTTACAGGTGAAAAAGTTTGATAAAAACTAAACAACATCCAGCATACTTATTATTCTATAGAAAATTTATTAGCAAAGACGCAAACCAGCAAAATGGCGTGTTCACTTCATTACAAATATCAAAGGCTTGCACCAAGACTCAACTGAAAAGCGTTTGTGCGGCAAAAGCAATTTGAAAGAAAATTCTGTTTTACTTTACCTTTTTATTGCTACACATCTTTTTCGTCGTTTCGTTTAGTAATTAGGAAATTTAAACAGAAAATCAAACTGTTTGCATATCAAGCGTCGCCCACGCTTAAAGCTTACCTGATTGCCAGCGCCACTGTCCGTGGACTCCATTTCTTGCGGATTCCAACTGCGAAAGCTCATGCCGCCGTCCAGTGTGGTGTTGGGTGAGTCTTGTGGCGTTGCGGCGGTCGTAGTAATTATGGGCGGTTCACGCAATGGGCGTATACGTGAAAGTCGTGGTGCATCGCCGCGACGCTCTCTTATAGAATATGTCTGGAGAGGAGAGGAGAATAGAAAATATATTTATGAAAGCAGCAAATGATATTCCGCAACTGTTCAACCCACTAACCGACTGGTAGTACAATCACTCAATATGAGTGCCAGTATTGAGTGAGAAAGTAATACTTTTGAGCATAACCTTATTTAAACACTTCTTACCTTTTTTAAATTCTTATTCTTGTCATCCTCCATCGACAATTTGCTACTGCCATCCTTATCGCTGGATTTACGCCCACTGCCGCTACCCGAACCACTGCTTCCACCACCAACACCACTCAAATAACTCTCATTAATTTGATAATCTTGTGTGGGCTGTAGTAGCATACGCTGATGTTGTTGCTTTTGCATATTACTTTTCGTTTCCAAAATCAACTCGGTTGCATCTTGTAGCTACGTTACGTGTGGGAATAGAGAAATTAGTTAGAGCAAAAGTTTATGAAGAGCAAACTCGTAATGCTATTGCTTGCGGTGACTGAGTAGAATTGTGTGTATTGAGAAAATGAGTGGGATTTTCTGTTTTAGATAAGTTTTTCGGTTTTCAGGGCAGACTTGATGGAGTGAGAGTGGAATTCGGTGTATTGAGAGAATGAGTGCGATTTTCTGTTTTAGACAAGTTTTTCTGTTTTCAGCACTGACTTGAGTGAGTGAGAGTAACTTTTCAGTTTGGTTGTAAAAATAAAAATGAAGTGTAAAAACGAAAAATTGTAATTTTAGCAAAATTAATGAGTTTAAATGTGAATTTTTATCTTATAAACATCAGTTGAGTGAGTGAAAATATTTTATTCATTCAGAAAAAATTACATTGTAATTGGCTTGTTTTCGTAGTGCCAACTACGTGTTAGGACAATGAATCGAACATGTTCTTCATATGTGGTTTTATTTAATTATGAGTAAGTTTTTTGGAACATAAACAAATATTCATATAAAGGATGAGTTCTATCTTATGTGGCACTTGGGAAAAGTTTAAAAAGTGTTTTCATGTTGAATTCTGGCTAGATTGAGTGAATATTTTGACTATTTTGATAATGACTCAATTTAATTAGAAAGAATTTTTTGGGTGAAATATGAGTGATTTTGTAATAATGTAAATAAAAGTTTGTAATCTCAAAGTTTCAGATTAGTATTTGAGGATTAAGCAAAGTGAAAAGTGTTTGTTGATTAATCTTATTGATTAAAATATAATAAAATTATTAGAAAATATAAAATTGTATGATTAAAAATTATGAGTTGAATTGAGTCTAAAGAAAGTAAAATAATTAGTATTTTATTAGTGTGATTAAAGTAATGATTACTTCCTATGAATGTTGAAAGTATCTCTACTCATTCTTCTCGTTCTTTGATATTTCAAACTCCTCACCTGCTCTTTCTCATTTATAAAAAAATTATCTAATATGGTTAAGTATGATTACTTCTTGTTAAAGAGTTTGTATCTCTACTCATCTTTCTCGCTCTCATTTTAAAATTTCATACTCTCTCAAACACACCTCTCTCTCATTTAAAAAAAAAAAAAAACAATAATATGAGTAAAGTAATGATTACTTCTGGTTAAATGAGTTTTAAATATCTCTACTTGCTCTTTTTTGCTCTCATATTTAATATTTCACATTCTCCAATTCTCCCTCTCTCTGATTTATGCTCTCATAGACTAACGCTATATATAAAAATATTTTTAGTAAAAAAAAGTATTAACTTCTTGTTAAATGAGCTCTCTCTCTCTACTCACTCTTTCTCGCTCTCATATTTAATAATTCATACTCTCTCGCTCCTCTCTCTCATTTATTAAAAAAAAAACAGCATAATTTGTGTAAAGTAATGATTACTTCCTGTTAAATGAGTTTGAAGAATCTCTACTTACACTTTTTCGCTCTCATATTTAATGTTTCACATTTTCTCACTCTCCCTCTCTCTGATTTATGCACTCATAGACTCACTTGATGTATAAAAAAATGTTTAGTAAGAATACAGCATTAATTACTTCTTGTCTAACCACTATTTCATGCTCTTTCACTCTTTTTCACTCTCTCTCATTTATTAAAAAATAATAATACATATAAGTAATGTAATGATCGTTTCTTGCTAAATGATTTCGAAATATTTTTAGTCTTTATTTAAACTTTCATACTCTCTCTCTTTCTATTTCATATTTCTGCTTTCCCACTCTCTCTCATTCATACTTTCACATACTCACAGTGTCTTAGCAAAATTATGAACTTCGAACTCTACTTACTTTTCGCACATCCTCGGCGCTATGCCACCGATTTCGTACCTCATAGTAACTTTCATTAGTCGATGTTGAGTCGGCTTCACTGCTACGCGATTCATCGTACATAGCATCGCTGAAATTCTCCGCCAACGTCTCTTCGCGTAATTTTTTCACCAACTCACGTTGTTCACGTTCGCGACGTTCATTTCGCTGAGGGAATCAGAGAATTCAAAGAATTAGAATTTTCGCCAGCCGCACGCAAACGCGACGCGCCGCCAAGAACAGTTGAGACGCACACACGCATGAACGCGGCTCTTGGGGGTTTCGGAAGGTACGGCAGTGTGGTGGGGGCGGGTTACGCTTAATGTGGTTATACATTTACATAAAGCTTATATAATGATAATATATTATTGTATGCTAGTTGTAAGGGCGGTAAGCTTCAAGCTTTAACTTGAGCGTGTGTGCGTTTTATGTGGGCATGGCTTGAAAACAGGCGCGCGAAGACGCGGCGGCGGTTGGGTTGTTGACGTTACGTATGAAATACGTGAAATGCGTTCAAAACCTTGGCTGGCATAAATAATTTTCCACAAAACAATTTTTCACTCGCTATTAATTGGGTGCGCTAGGGAAAAAGGCGTACGTACGGTGGAACAAGCGGGTTGCTAATTATAAATACATAATTTTTACAGTTATATACTATATGTGTATATTATTATTAATATTTCAAGTGCGTAAATAATTTGCATAAATATTTTCATTAAATAAATTGCTGCAGCAAGAAATTGCCAAAGCCATGCATTGTTGTGGGAAAAAAAATTATGTGGAAAATTATTTATAGCACCGGCGATTTGAAAAAATATATTTTCTTACAAAAGAAGTAAAATTTCTAGCTTTGAAATATTTTTTTCATTAATTTTTTCATGCCTCCAATTTTTTCAAATTTATTTTCCGGATTTTTTTAGTTTTATTTTTTTTTTTTAAATTTTTTTTGTAAATATTTTTTTTTGCAAAACTCTACCTCTGAACTGAATCCCTCAACTAAAATGGCGACCAACAAATTAAATAGCACATAATTGCCGAATGTCATCAGCGCCACAAAATATAATGCGGCCCAATGACTTGTCTTTTCCATGCCATTGAATAGTACGACGTTCCAATCCTCCTGCGTTAGAATCTGCAAGCGCGTAGAGCAGTCGAAGAAAAAACAAAAGTAAATACAGAAAATTGTATTAGCGTATGTACTTAGCACAAAAGTGTAGTATATTAATGGAACAAGACTAACAGACACGACTAGGAAATGAAAAGTAAAGGAAAGTGTTGTACAACGTAAAAAAAATACAAAGAAAAGCACACGAAATAAATATTTTTTATATGAGCAAAACTTAAATTTATAATTTATAAGTATTTACAATAAATATTTAAATAAAATACAATTAATTAAATAAATAAATACAAAAAACTAAAAATTAATTGAAACCAATAGTGATACATTAAATACGGACACTTATAAACATAAAGTAAATAAAAATAATATTTAAAAAAAACACGAGAATTATATGCTCAAAGATTTCTGCAAACTATTTTATTCTAAAAATTATATTTTATATTTTTTTTTATTTAAAATCAAAAATATTTTAGTAAGAGCCTGAACTATTTTTCGGGATTCATGAAAATCCTTCAATTACATATAATTTTATGATTTAAAAATTTTCTTCTAAAATTAGCAAACTTATTTAGAAATCTACAAAATCCCGATAGTGAGTCCCGAAATTTCGGGATCAGTACTTTATTTTTCAGTATTTTGTAAAATTCTAAACTAGCAAAAGTTTTACAATTAAAAGTTTTCTGCTAAAATTAGCAAGCTTATTTATAACCCTACGAAATCCCGATAATTAGCCCTGAAATTTCGGTATCAGTACATGGTTAATTTCGTTACCATTAAACGTAAGCTTAAATTAAAATAGGTTATCGCGGTGAATAAAAAAAAATATTTCTGTTATCTCCTAACTATTTTTTCGGGATTAATGTCACTATATTGTATCTAGTTCTATGAATATCAAATTTTCTCTTGAAATTTAAAGTTTTTCCGTCATTTCATACAATTTCGAAAATTATAACCGCAAATTCGGCCGCAAGTCCAGTTTTCAGTAAAATCCCGAAAACAAACTTGCTTTGAAATAGGTTTTGAAAATACCGTGACAGTTGAAAAACAATGTTTACTGATGTGGTCCAACTGGTAAAAGTAATATTTCATAGCTTTTTTTAAGTTAATTCACTTAAAACTGTGCCATATAGTCAGAAAAATCCGAAAACTGCTCATTATTGAGTTTTTGACTTTAAATACAAAAATTCCTTAAAATAGTACATAGTTTTCGGGGTTTTCAACCATGAAAATCTCATAAGTTATTTTATTTCAAAAAAAAAAATTAATTGAAAATTTTTTCAATTCTAGAGTACCATTTGTAAAATGCCGAAAAAATCCTGAAAATTTTATGTAGTTTTCGGGATTTCATAACATAAAAAAAACTAATATATTATTATTATTTTTTTAAATTCTTTTATGCGAAATTTTTTCAATACTTGGCGCATCACTTGCGAAATCCCGAAAAAAAATTCCGAAAATTTTATGCTACGATGTGTATATCAAATAAATTTTTATTTTTTGTAACTTTCAATTTTCTAATTTTGTAGAAAAAAATTCAGAAATTTAAATTTTCAAATTTGCAGAAAACTTACAACTTGAATTTTATTTATTTGTTCAACTTTTTTAAGCAACAATAAAATTAACTAAATCAGATATAGTTAAAAAATCGAAATTGGAAATCCCGAAATAATCCCGAAACTTTAAAATGAAGTACCGAAATAGTTCCGAAATTTTTGGAGCTGAAAATTTTTTCATATAATTTTTTTTAATTATGCATTAAAAGAATATAAACTTTTTTAACTTTTAAAATTGCTCACTTGAAAATATTTTTTTTAATAATTTTTTTATACCGAAATCTAGTATCGACATTTTTGTATAAAAATAAATATTACTTGTATTTATTAAAATTTTTTAAAACACATTCAGCTCTTTGCAAAAATTTTCGAAATAAAATAAAATTAAAATACATAACTAAATTTTAAATTAAAATTTATTTTAGAAAATATTTGCAACAATCTTTCGAACTAAAAAAACTTAAACAACAAAAATAATTTAAAATTAAAATTTTTTTTAAAAAAATTTTAAAATAAAAATTTTAAGTTAAAATATATTTTACAAAATATTTTTTTGCGTGTAGTTTTTTTAGATTCCACTAAAACCGAAAAGACGTCACAATAAAGTGCCAAAATAACAGTCATAGCAAAATATTAATATATAAATAAAAGCATTTTTAAAGTTCTAAAGCGCAATAAAGCAAAAAAAATAATAAATTTTTAATTAAAAGCAGACTAAAAAAGCTTAAGAAGCAAAAATTTGGTTTTTGGTTATATATTTTTAGCTAATCAAACAAACAAAAACATACTAAGAAGCCTAATAACTCAAAATAAAGCTAAATTATTGTAGAATACACTGCGAAAAATAAGTCATAAATTAGCCAAAAAGCAAAGCCAACTTATTGTATGATTTCTTACTGCGAATAAAAATCTAGCATTTGTGGTGTTGTTTCTAAATATGTAAAATATTAAAAATCAAAATTTTTTCTAAATATTTTTTTCTTTTTTTACATTGCCTTTATGCGTAAAAATTTAGAAAATTTTAAAAACGTGCCGATATACTATATGTATGCTGGAGTATAACTATAAAATTATAAGCTAGTGAGAGAACTTTTTAAATGTGAGAATTCTTTTCTTTCGAGTTCTAAGTATTAAGTAATTATTAATTTGTAAATTTTGCTGTCTTTTTCTAAGAATTACTTTTTTACTTATATTTTTTCTTAAGTGAGTATAAATTTCTCTCAGTGTACTAAAATGTGCTATATATGTTATTTAAGCGCGTTATAATTTGTACTGAGCAACCTAACACCTTAAGAAAATTTTCAAAACCTACTTATTTTTTAAATAAATATTTTCTTAAATTTTTCAATTTAAAAAAGTACATGCAAGAAATCTTAAAAAATAAATTAATTAATTTTATGCCTATGTCTACGAAATAAAGCTTTATAAATGAGCGTGTAGAATGAAATAATCAGCAAAAAGCAACCTCTATGCTTTTGTGACACTTTTAGTGGAAATGTCATTGTGTTGGTGTTTAGACCTATGTATACTAAGTATATATGTATGTAGCATACATATTATATGTTTACATAATATAATACTTGAAAATTGTTATGTTTTGTTTAACATTTTTTACGTAGTAGCGTAGCGCTAGAATTATCAGTAATGACGTTTTGTTTTAAAAAAGGAGCTTTTTTGAGCTTTTCGATTTTTCGTAGCTTTTAAGTTCAGCTTTAACTATTTTGTGTGTAGAGAGCTTTTCATTAACTTTTTTTGTCGTCATATATAGTTATATACATTGAATACAATTAAACGAGCTAACATTACCTTAGGGCCTCCATAACTTAGATTGAGAGAGAGAGAGATAGAGACTTTCCTTAAAAGCTTAAAAACTGTTGGATTTCGTTTTTATAATTTTTAGTTTGTGAAACTGTGAACAACTGTGAGCATAACAGATACAGACAGTTAAAGTTCGATAGTAAATAATTCAACCTCGAATTTTAAAATTTATATTGGTTAACGGTAAATGTAAAAAAAGTATAAAACCGCATAACGATAAGAGAACGCAGTGATGTGTAAACTCGTTAAATATAATATTTTTATTTATATTTAAATTGGCTAAGGCACAAATTGGTGCTTATACTGTTAACTGTAACTATAACGGTAATATAATTGTAATGATAACGGTAATTGAAAATCTTATAACTACTAAATTGAAGGCCAGTAATCTCAATGGGCGTGATTTATGTAACATTAGTTTCATAAATGTTGATAATGCAAGGTAATGATTATGGTAATGCTAAAAGTAATGGTACTATGTAATTTCTGTAATCGCAATACGTAAGATCAGTAATCGCAATGGTAGTGATTTAGGTAAACGTAGTTTAATAAATGGTGATAATGTAAGGTAATGATTATGGTAATGCTAAAAGTAATGGTACTGTGTTATTTCAGTAATCACAATAGTAAGATCACTAATC
>JAPZAG010002046.1:0-22217 GCA_027475135.1 Bactrocera correcta
TTACGTAATTCTTCTAAATGCACTGCCGTTATGCCGTTATGCCGTTATGGCTTTATATTAACTTCAGTTCGTTAAAGAAGGTTTACTAACTTAAATATGTTAAACCAGTTATTTGAAGCATTTCGATATCGATTCCTTAATGCATATATACAAGAAAATCGACTTTATACCTGAATATAAGACTACGGAATTCTTCAAAATGTACTGTCGTTATGCCGCCATGGCTTTGTATCAACTTCAATACGTTAAAGAAGGTTAATTATTTTAAATATGTTAACCTAATGGTTTGAAGCATTTCGATATCGACAGCTAAATGTACAAATACAAGAAAATCGACTTTACACCTAAATTTAAAATTATAACATTACGGAATTCTTCTAAAGGCACTGCCGTTATACCGTTAAGGCTTTATGTAGATTTCAGTAAGCTAAAAAATGGTTATTAACTTAATATGTTAAACTAATGATTCGAAGCATTTCGATATCGATAGCTAAATATGTATATACAAGAAAATCGACTTAATACCTAAATATAAGATTATGGAATTCTTCTACGTGCACTGCAGTTATGCCTCCATGGCTACATGCCCACTTCAGATCGTTAAAAAAAGGGTTTTTTAACTTAAATATGTTGAACTAATGGCTGAAGCATTTCGATATCGATTGCTAAATGTGTATATACAAGTAAATCGAATTTATACCTAAATAAAAATTATAACATTATGGAATTCTTCTAAATGCACTGCCGTTATGCCATTAGGGCTTTATGTAGACTTAAGTGCGTTAAAGAAGGTTTATTAACTTAAATATGTTAAACTAATGATTTTAAGCATTTCGATATCGATTGCTAAATGTGTATATACAAGAAAATCGAATTTATACCTAAATATAAAATTATAACTTTTTGGAATTCTTCTAAATGCACTGCCGTTATCCTTAAGGGGTTTATGTAGACTTTAAATAAATTTAAAAAAGTTTATTAACTTAAAAATTTAAACAAAAGGTTTGAAGCATTTCGATATCGATTGCTTAAAAATTTTATAAAAGAAAATCGACTTTATACCCAAATATAAGATTTTGGAATTTTTTAATTTTTCCATCCCCTGGGCCTTTTTCCCAAATTCAATCGTTAAAAAAAGGTTTAAATTTAAATTAAATTTGTTAAACTAATGATTTTAAGCATTTCGATATCGTTGCTAAATGTGTATATACAAGAAAATCGAATTTATACCTAAATATAAAAATAAAACGGAATTCTTCTAAATGCACTGCCGTTATCCGTTAAGGCTTTATGTAGACTTCAGTAAGCTAAAAAATTTTTTTTAACTTAAAAATGTTAAACTAATGATTTTAAGCATTTCGATATCGATTCTAAATGTTATATACAAGAAAATCGACTTTATACCTAAATATAAAATTTAAAAGGAATTCTTCTAAATCCCCTGCCGTTATGCCAACTTTAGTGTTAAAGAAAAGGTTTATTAACTTAAATATTTAAACTAATGGTTTTAAGCATTTCGATATCGATTGCTTAAAAGGTTTTATACAAAAAATCGATTTATACCTAAATAAAAGATTTCGGAATTTTCCCCCAAAAAAAACTGCCCTTATGCCGATGGCTTTTATTAAAATTCAATAAGTTAAAAAAGGTTAATTAACTTTAAAAATTTTTTAAACCAATTATTTGAAGATTTTTGATATTTTTCTAAATGTGTAAATCCCAAAAAAATCGAATTTAAAACCTTTTAAATTTTAAATTACGGAATTCTTTTAAATGCACTGCCGTTATCGAAGGCTTTTTAACTTCAATAAGTTTAAAAATTTTATTTTAAAAATGTTAAACTAATGTTTGAAGCATTTCGATATCGATTCTAAATGATTATACAAGAAAATCGAATTTATACCTAAATAAAAGATTACGGAATTTTCTAAATCCCCTGCCTTTTTGGGAAAAATTCAGTTTGTTAAAGAAGGTTTATTAACTTAAATATGTTAAACCAATTATTTTAAGCATTTCGATATCGATTTCTTAATGCATATATACAAGAAAATCGACTTTATACCTGAATATAAGACTACGGAATTCTTCAAAATGTACTGTCGTTATGCCGCCATGGCTTTGTATCAACTTCAATACGTTAAAGAAGGTTAATTATGTTAAATATGTTAAACTAATGGTTTGAAGCATTTCGATATCGACAGCTAAATGTACAAATACAAGAAAATCGACTTTACACCTAAATATAAAATTATAACATTACGGAATTCTTCTAAAGGCACTGCCGTTATACCGTTTAGGCTTTATGTAGACTTAAGTGCGTTAAAGAAGGTTTATTAACTTAAATATGTTAAACTAATGATTTGAAGCATTTCGATATCGATTGCTAAATGTGTATATAAAAGAAAATCGACTTTATACCTAAATATAAGATTACGGAATTCTTCTAAATGCACTGCCGTTATGCCATTAGGGCTTTATGTAGACTTAAGTGCGTTAAAGAAGGTTTATTAACTTAAATATGTTAAACTAATGATTTGAAGCATTTCGATATCGATTGCTAAATGTGTATATACAAGAAAATCGAATTCAGTAAGCTAAAAAAATGGTTATTAACTTAATATGTTAAACTAATGATTCGAAGCATTTCGATATCGATAGCTAAATATGTATATACAAGAAAATCGACTTAATACCTAAATATAAGATTATGGAATTCTTCTACGTGCACTGCAGTTATGCCATGGCTATATGCCCACTTCAGATCGTTAAAAAAGGTTTATTAACTTAAATATGTTAAACTAATGAGCTGAAGCATTTCGATATCGATTGCTAAATGTGTATATACAAGAAAATCGACTTTATACCTAAATATAAAATTATAACATTATGGAATTCTTCTAAATGCACTGCCGTTATGCCATTAGGGCTTTATGTAGACTTAAGTGCGTTAAAGAAGGTTTTTTAACTTAAATATGTTAAACTAATGATTTGAAGTATTTCGATATCGATTGCTAAATGTGTATATACAAGAAAATCGAATTTATACCTAAATAGAAGATAACGGAATTCTTCTTAATGCACTGCCGTTATGCCGTTAAGGCTTTATGTAGACTTCCGTGAGTTAAAGAAGGTTAATTAACTTAAATATGTTAAACTAATGATTTGAAGCATTTCGATATCGATAGCTAAATATGTATATACAAGAAAATCGACTTTATACCTAAATATAAGATTATGGAATTCTTCTACGTGCACTGCAGTTATGCCTCCATGGCTATATGCCCACTTCAGATCGTTAAAGAAGGTTAATTAACTTAAATATGTTAAACTAATGATTTGAAGCATTTCGATATCGATTGCTAAATGTGTATATACAAGAAAATCGACTTTATACCTAAATATAAGATTACGGAATTCTGCCAAATGTACTGTCGTAATGCCGCCATGGCTTTGTATCAACTTCGATACGTTAAAGAAGTTTAATTATTTTAAATATGTTAAACTAATGGTTTGAATCATTTCGATATCGACTGCTAAATGTGTAAATACAAGAAAATCGACTTTATACCTAAATATAAAATTATAACATTACGGAATTCTTCTAAATGCACTGCCGTTATACCGTTAAGGCTTTATGTAGACTTTAGTAAGCTAAAAAATGTTTATTATCTTAATATGTTAAACAAATGATTTGAAGCATTTCGATATCGATAGCTAAATATGTATATAAAAGAAAATCGACTTTATACCTAAATATAAGATTATGGAATTCTTCTACATCCACTGCCGTTATGCCAACTTCAGATCGTAAAAGAAGGTTTATTAACTTAAATATGTTAAACTAATGAGTTGAAGCATTTCGATATCGATTGCTAAATGTGTATATACAAGAAAATCGAATTTATACCTAAATATAAGATAACGGAATTCTTCTAAATGCACTGCCGTTATGCCGTTATGGCTTTATGTAGACTTCAGTGAGTTCAGATCGTAAAAGAAGGTTTATTAACTTAAATATGTTAAACTAATGAGTTGAAGCATTTCGATATCGATTGCTAAATGTGTATATACAAGAAAATCGACTTTATACCTAAATATAAAATTATAACTTTATGGAATTCTTCTAAATGCACTGCCGTTATGCCATTAGGGCTTTATGTAGACTTAAGTGAGTTAAAGAAGATTTATTAACATAAATATATTAAACTAATGGTTTGAAGCATTTCGATATCGATTGCTTAATGCATATATACAAGAAAATCGACTTTATACCTAAATATAAGACTACGGAATTGTTCCAACTGTACTGTCGTTATGCCGCCATGGCTCTTTATCAACTTCAATACGTTGAAGAAGGTTAATTAACTTAAATTTGTTAAACTAATGATTTGAAGCATTTCGATATCGCTTGCTAAATGTGTATATACAAGAAAATCGAATTTATACCTAAATATAAAATTATAACATTACGGAATTCTTCTAAATGCACTGCCGTTATACCGTTAAGGCTTTATGTAGACTTCAGTAAGCTAAAAATTTTTATTAACTTAATATGTTAAACTAATGATTTGAAGCATTTCGATATCGATATCTAAATGTATATATACAAGAAAATCGACTTTATACCTAAATATAAGATTACGGAATTCTTCTACATCCACTGCCATTATGCCAACTTCAGATCGTTAAAGAAGGTTTATTAACTTAAATATGTTAAACTAATGAGATGAAGCATTTCGATATCGATTGCTAAATGTGTATATACAAAAACATCGATTTTATACCTAAATAAAAGATTACGGAATTCACCCAAATATACTGCCGTTATGCCGTTATGGCTTTATTTAAACTTCAGTAAGATAAAGAAGGTTAATTAACCTAAATATGCTAAACCAGTTATTTGAAGATTTTCGATATATATTTCTAAATGTGTAAATCCAAGAAAATCGACTACATACCTAAATATAAGATTACGGAATTCATCTACATGCACTGCCGTTATGGCGCCATGGCTTTGTATCAACTTCAATACGTTAACGAAGGTTAATTATTTTAAATATGTTAAACTAATGGTTTGAAGCATTTCGATATCGATTGCCAAATGAGTATATACAAGAAAATCGAATTCATACCTAAATATAAGATTACGTAATTATTCTAAATGCACTGCCGTTATGGCTTTATATTAACTTCAGTTCGTTAAAGAAGGTTTATTAACTTAAATATGTTAAACCAGTTATTTGAAGCATTTCGATATCGAATGCTTAATGCATATATACAAGAAAATCGACTTTATACCTAAATATAAGACTACGGAATTCTTCCAAATGTACTGTCGTTATGGCTTTATATCAACTTCAATACGTTAAAGAAGGTTAATTAACTTAAATATGTTAAACTTATGATTTGAAGCATTTCGATATCGCTTGCGAAATATGTATATACAAGAAAATTGAATTTATACCTAAATATAAGATAACGGAATTTTTCTAAATGCACTGCCGTTATGCCGTTAACGCTTTATGTAGACTTCAGTGCGCTAAAGAAGGTTTATTAACTTAAATATGTTAAACTAATGATTTGAAGCATTTCGATATCGATTGCTAAATGTGTATATACAAGAAAATCGACTTTATTTATTTATTTATTTATTTATTTAAATTAATTACAATTGAAATTATAATTAATTAAGCACTAGCTGCCAGGGCTATCGGCTTAAGGTGTATAACAGTTTAAATTAAGTTATCAATATGTATTGTTTTACAAAATTCAAATAACAGTTTAATATTTTTCTCACTTGGAGTACTTAGCAAGTCTAACGGGTTGAGGTTCGGAAAAAAGGAAGATCTGTAATGTGTCAGAAGGGAACAGTCTTTGAGGATATGGGAAATGGTTAAGGGAGCATTGCGACAAAATTGACAGGCTGGTTGAGATTCGTTTTCCAGTAGATGAGCGTGAGTTAGACTAGTGTGTCCTAATCTGAAGCGGATGAAACATCTGTTCATGTGTGTTGTAGTCGTCGTGGGGAGCCTGATCCTCGATCTGTTGGGATTATAGGTCTTATACGTGTGGGAATAGTTTGCCCATTTGATAGCACATCGTTGGTACGCTGTATTAGAAATACTTTTCGCCACTGCTTTGGTTGAGAATGGCATGAAAGTGAAAACTGGAGCTTTTATAGCTGATTTGGCAGCTGTATCTGCATGCTCATTTCCCTTGATTCCAGCGTGGCCAGGAATCCACATCAGTTTGACTCTTTTCTCTAGTTGAATGATGAGTTCCTGTATGGCGGCAATAGGTTCCGCAGAGTTCCGTGCGGATTTAGTGGCTTCAAATGCCGAGAGGCTGTCTGTGCATATAATAAATTTATTTTTAGAAGCTCTAACTAGAAGAAGAGCAGACAGTATGCCCTGCACTTCTGCGTCCAAAACTGTTGCGGCCATTGGCAAAATTCCTTGTGCTAATAAGATTCCGTTAGCGTTGACGACTGCAAAACCGGTTCCGTCTGTTGATTTTGAACCATCTGTGAAAAGAAGTATCCAGTTTTCCTTCAAGAATCGGTCAGTAATTTCGTAGAACAATTGCTTATAGGTAACTACGTTGGTGTTTTGCTTTCTATGAACTGTAAGACCGTCGAGGAAGGACTTATTTTGCAAATGCCATGGAGGCTGATTCCAAGTTGGAGGTGGAGCCGGGTGGATATCACTTGCCGATGCTGTATTAAGCATGCATGAAAGAGCGGATGAAAATTTCATCTTGCGTTTTCGCTGTTTTAATAACTTGATCTCTCTATACATGATCGAGTTTTTTGACGAGTAAATGATTCGGATTTGACGGCATCGTACATATTGAATTCGGTCTTCAATAGTGAGAAAGCCACTTTCGGCCAGTAGATTTTCAGTTCGCGTGGTTCTAAATGCTCTGAGGCTGCATCTTATGGCTGCATGATATGGGCACTTAATACGAAGGAGGTTGGTTTTGGAGCATTGGCCATAAATTGCCAATCCATAGTCAATTTTGGAGAGTAATGTGAGCTGCGTGATATTGAGGAGGGAGTTGGTATGTATGTGACTTTTGTTGGAGGAAAGGTATTTTATGAGGTTGAGTCTGGCAACTAGGCTAGATCTTAAATTAATACAGTGTTCCTTAAAATTATGCTTACAATCAAAAGTTATACCTAGAATTTTTAGGTGTTTAACATTTTCTACAGTGAAGTTATTAATCCTAATTGTAATGGGGTCACAAAGATGTTTCCGACAAACGTGAAGATGCTTGCATTTTTCGAGTGATAGCTTTGCTCCAGAATATTGACACCAAGAGCTTATTGATGATATCGCGTTTGCAAAATTTGTATGGGTGTCTTTAGTGTCCTTTTTGTTACACGTGAGGTATAAATCGTCCGCAAAGAAGCAATGGCTGATTCTCTTATGGGCGCATAGTGTTTTGCTAAGCTCGTCGAATGCGATCAAAAACAACGTCGTTGAAAGCGGAGATCCCTGAGGTATCCCATTAAAAAGTGGATAAATTGATGAGTGTGTGGTGTTTACCCTGCTGCGTATTGATCGCGATGTCAGAAAAGATTTAATATAATTGTACATTTTTGGGCCTATTCGAAGTTCAAGTAGCTTGTTTAGAACAACGTGAACACCTACTCTATCGAAAGCCTTTTCGAAATCTACTGAGAGAATAGAAAGGTGACTTTTGGATGATAGGCTTTTTGAAATGAGATGATCGATATAATAGAGTGCATCTATCGTGCTTGTCCCTGGACGAAAGCCGAATTGGTTAAGTGAAAGTGCCTTTGAGGATGTTAAATACCACATTAGCCTCTTTGAGACCATTTTTTCTTGTAGCTTACTAATACAGGGAAGCAACGATATGGGGCGGTAGGAATCTACCAGCCGAGCATCTTTGTTGGGTTTCTTTACTGGGATGACCGTAGCCGTTTTAAAGGAATGTGGAATAATACCTGTACGGGGAATAGAATTGTTTGCTGCTGAGCGTATTATCTTCTTAATACGAGCGGCTTCGGCATTGATGTTATCGGCAGGGGGAAATGAATGTGACAAGTCTAGAATCCTGTCTTGAAACAGTGACCATTTAGCCTTTTTGGTATTGAAAAGTGGAATTGTGCGGTGTAGAGTATACCGATCAATTGTAACCGATGTTATTGTGGGGAAGTGGTCACTATTATGCAAATCATTAATAACGTACCAATTGCATATTGGGACAAGTTGGGAAGAGCATAGTGACAAATCAATATGAGTTAACGAGTTGTGCGTGCTGAAATGCGTGGGCGAACCATCATTAAGGATAGAGAGATTGGGTGCTAAAAGAAAGTCTTCAATGATTACTCCTTTGGGGTTTTGATTTGGTGAGCCCCAAAGTGGGCTCCACGCATTCAGATCGCCAACTATTATCAGTGGGTTGTTAGTTGCGTTTATGATGTTGAAAAGCTCAGAAGTAAGAAGATTATGTTGTGGGGGAACGTAAATAGAAATTACAGTGAATTTTACTTCAAGATTTATTTCAGCTGCGACGGCAGAAATACTTGAATTAATGTTAATAAGTTTATATGGTATGCTCTTGTGAATCAGTAAGGCTGTACCCTGCTTAGCAGAGGTGTTATAACTAAAATTATGAAAATGACCGTTGTATTGTTTAGGTATAGTTGGCATTGAGCTATATTTACAGTGAGTCTCTTGGAGACAAATTATCTTTGGTAATTGCTCTTTAATTAATATTTCCAAGTTCGAGTAGTTGTTATAATAACCATGAATATTCCATTGCAGAATGTTCAGCATTACAGCAACTAAGAGAAAACTTATCAGTGCACTATTAAAATACAATCACTCAGTGTATCGCAAATAGTGAATTAAGAGTCGTTAGAGGTTGAGTTTGGAGTTATGTTTGATAAGTGAATATTTTCTGTGTTAAGTTGATCTTGTGTTAGATAAGAGAAGATTTGTGAGAGAGGATTAGAGGAAGAATGAAGGACGGGAGTATTTAATATGACATTGTTATGATTATTGTTGTTACTAATGTTAACAGAGCTCTCAATAAGTTGATTGTCGTTGTCGGTGGTTAAGTGTTGATTATTGATTATGATGTTATTTGCGGGAAGTGGGGAGGCGGGCTTAGAACAGGTTTTTGATATTTGCTGATCAGTATTGTTGTCAAAGGTATTGTTGTTTAGTGGAACGTGTGCTTCTGTTATGCTCTGAGAGTCAGTAGTTAGATTATAGTTAATTGTGAGTTGAGAGTGATTAGAGGGGGAGGAGGAAAAGGGCGTAGAACTGGTTTTGTTATTTTGAATATTAGATTTGTCAAGGTTTGAATGAAGATTTGAAGAGAGGGTAGTGGCGTAAGAGGCTTCACAACTAAGTGGATTATTTTGCTTAAAAATACGTCGTGCTTCAAATATAGTGCATTTGTTTTGGGTTTTAATTTTTAATATTTCTTTTTGCTGTTGGTATGTTGGGCAAGAGTTGGCGGAGGCAGGGTGAGGACCAAAGCAATTGGCACACATGCTGCGCGTGCAGTTAGAAGGGTTGTGGGGGGGAAGGTTACAACCTGCGCAAATGGGATTACTATTGCAGTGCTTGAGTGTATGCCCTAACTTTTGGCAGCTTTTGCATCGCATTGGGTTAGGAAAATATTCCCTAACACCGAGTTTGTACCACGCAATGTCGATATATTTTGGAACTGCATAGAGATCAAATGTAAGCAAAATTGATCCAGTGTAAACAGACTTGCTGTTAACTTTTTTCGTGAATTTATATACGCCTATTACGCCCTGGTTTTTCAAATCTTCCAATATTTCTGCTTCTGGTGTTTGAATTAAATTCCTATCAAATATTGTTCCTTTAGTTGAGTTGAGGTTTTGATGTAATGAAATTGACACTTTGCACAAGCCACCGAAATTAGTTGTCTTAATGAATTTTTCAGCTACCTTTTGATTTTTAGTTAAAATGAGAAGACTACCATCGCGAAGCATATTTACTGACTGTACCTCAGTACTAATCGAATCTAGTGCCTTTTTTTTGGCAAAAACGCTAAAATTTTCTAGTGGTTTTTCATTTTCCGCTGATTTGATAACAACAAACTTGGGTTGCAATTGGTTGGTGGTAATTGGTGGTAGTACGGGGAAATCCGAAAATGTTGTATTTCTTTCTTTTTTCTTACGTTTGATTTTTGGGCTGGCCAGTGAGTCGCAGTCCTGCAACACACTAAACCTATTCCCCACGAGGGGGGGTGGTAGATTCATTGGATACACTACGCGTAACTATTTGTGAAATTATTTGTACGCCCGATTGAAACAAATGAATTATTTTTAGAAGTAACTAAAGAGAATACTACGTTTAGCACTGTATACTATTAGAAAGCTATCAACTGCACGAGCACTAGGGAAACGAGTCCGAACGAAGCGAGTGTTAGTCGATGACTGAAATCGACTTTATACCTAAATATAAGATTACGGAATTCTTCCAAATGTACTGTCATTATGCCGCCAAGGCTTTGTATCAACTTCAATACGTTAAAGAAGGTTAATTATTTTAAATATGTTAAACTAATGGTTTGAAGCATTTTGATATCGCTTGCTAAATGAATATATACAAGAAAGTCGAATTTATACCTAAATATAAGATAACGGTATTCTTCTAAATGCAGTGCAGTTATACCGTCAAGGCTTTATGTAGACTTCAGTGCGTTAAAGAAGGTTTATTAACTTAAATATTTTAAACTAATGATTTGAAGCATTTCGATATCGATTGCTAAATGTGTATATACAAGAAAATCGACTTTATACCTAAATATAAGATTACGGAATTCTTCCAAATGTACTGTCGTTATGCCGCCATGGCTTTGTATCAACTTCAATACGTTAAAGAAGGTTAATTATTTTAAATATGTTAAACTAATGGTTTGAAGCATTTCGATATCGACTGCTAAATGTGTAAATACAAGAAAATCGACTTTATACCTAAATATAAGATTATGGAATTCTTCTACGTGCACTGCAGTTATGCCTCCATGGCTATATGCCCACTTCAGATCGTTTAAGAAGGTTTATTAACTTAAATATGTTAAACTAATGATTTGAAGCATTTCGGTATCGATTGCTAAATGTGTATATACAAGAAAATCGATTTCATACCTTAATAAAAGATTACGGAAATTACCCAAATATACTGCCGTTATGGCTTTTGTAGAGAAGGTTAATTATTTAAATTTGTTAAGCTAATGGTTTGCAGCATTTCGATATCGATTGCTAAATGTGTAAATACAAGAAAATGGACTTTATACCTAAATATAAAATTATAACATTATGGAATTCTTCTAAATGCACTGCCGTTATGCCATTAGGGCTTTATGTAGACTTAAGTGTGTTAAACAAGGTTTATTAACTTAAGTATGTTAAACTAATGATTTGAAGCATTTCGATATCGATTGCTAAATGTGTATATACAAGAAAATCGAATGTATACCTAAATATAAGATAACGGAATTCTTCTAAATGCACTGCCGTTATGCCATTAGGGCTTTATGTAGACTTAAGTGCGTTAAAGAAGGTTTATTAACTTTAATATGTTAAACTAATGATTTGAAGCATTTCGATATCGATTACTAAATGTGTATATACAAGAAAATCGAATTTATACCTAAATATAAGATAACGGAATTTTTCTAAATGCACTGCCGTTATGCCGTTAACGCTTTATGTAGACTTCAGTGCGTTGAAAAAGGTTTGTTAACTTAAATATGTTAAACTAATGACCTAAAGCATTTCGATATCGATTGCTAAATGTGTATATACAAGAAAATCGAATTTATACCTAAATATAAGATAACGGAATTCTTCTAAATGCACTGCCGTTATGCCATTAGGGCTTTATGTAGACTTAAGTGCGTTAAAGAAGGTTTATTAACTTTAATATGTTAAACTAATGATTTGAAGCATTTCGATATCGATTACTAAATGTGTATATACAAGAAAATCGAATTTATACCTAAATATAAGATAACGGAATTTTTCTAAATGCACTGCCGTTATGCCGTTAACGCTTTATGTAGACTTCAGTGCGTTAAAGAAGGCTTATTAACTTAAATATGTTAAACTAATGATTTGAAGCATTTCGATATCGATTGCTAAATGTGTATATACAAGAAAATCGACTTTATACCTAAATATAAGATTACGGAATTCTTCCAAATGTACTGTCATTATGCCGCCATGGCTTTGTATCAACTTCAATACGTTAAAGAAGGTTAATTATTTTAAATATGTTAAACTGATGGTTGGAAGCATTTTGCTATCGCTTGCTAAATGAATATATACAAGAAAGTCGAATTTATACCTAAATATAAGATAACGGAATTCTTCTAAATGCAGTGCAGTTATACCGTCAAGGCTTTATGTAGACTTCAGTGCGTTAAAGAAGGCTTATTAACTTAAATATGTTAAACTAATGATTTGAAGCATTTCGATATCGATTGCTAAATGTGTATATTCAAGAAAATCGACTTTATACCTAAATATAAGATTACGGAATTCTGCCAAAATGTACAGTCGCTATGCCGCCATGGTTTTGTATCAACTTCGATACGTTAAAGAAGGTTTATTATTTTAAATATGTTAAACTAATGGTTTGAGGCATTTCGATATCGGCTGCTAAATGTGCAAATACAAGAAAATCGACTTTATACCTAAATATAAAATTATAACATTACGGAATTCTTCTAAATGCACTGCCGTTATACCGTTAAGGCTTTATGTAGACTTCAGTGCGCTAAAGAAGGTTTATTAACTTAAATATGTTAAACTAATGATTTGAAGCATTTCGGTATCGATTGCTAAATGTGTATATACAAGAAAATCGACTTTATACCTAAATATAAGATTACGGAATTCTTCTAAATGCACTGCCGTTTTGCCATTAGGGCTTTATGTAGACTTAAGTGCGTTAAAGAAGGTTTATTAACTTAAATATGTTAAACTAATGATTTGAAGCATTTCGATATCGATTGCTAAATGTGTATATACAAGAAAATCGAATTCATACCTAAATATAAGATTACGTAATTCTTCTAAATGCACTGCCGTTATGCCGTTATGGCTTTATATTAACTTAAGTTCGTTAAAGAAGGTTTATTAACTTAAATATGTTAAACCAGTTATTTGAAGCGTTTCGATATCGAATGCTTAATGCATATATACAAGAAAATCGACTTTATACCTAAATATAAGACCACGGAATTCTTCCAAATGTACTGTCGTTATGGCTTTATATCAACTTCAATAAGTTAAAGAAGGTTAATTAACTTAAATATGTTAAACTAATGATTTGAAGCATTTCGATATCGCTTGCCAAATATGTATATACAAGAAAATCGAATTTATACCTAAATATAAGATAACGGAATTTTTCTAAATGCACTGCCGTTATGCCGTTAACGCTTTATGTAGACTTCAGTGCGTTAAAGAAGGTTTATTAACTTAAATATGTTAAACTAATGATTTGAAGCATTTCGATATCGATTGCTAAATGTGTATATACAAGAAAATCGACTTTATACCTAAATATAAGACCACGGAATTCTTCCAAATGTACTGTCGTTATGGCTTTATATCAACTTCTATAAGTTAAAGAAGGTTAATTAACTTAAATATGTTAAACTAATGATTTGAAGCATTTCGATATCGCTTGCCAAATATGTATATACAAGAAAATCGAATTTATACCTAAATCTAAGATAACGAAATTTTTCTAAATGCACTGCCGTTATGCCGTTAACGCTTTATGTAGACTTCAGTGCGTTAAAGAAGCTTTATTAACTTCAATATTTTAAACCTATGATTTGAAGCATTTCGATATCGATTGCTTAATGTGTATATACAAGAAAATTGACTTTATACCTAAATATAAGATTACGAAATTCTTCTAAATGTACAGTCGTTATGCCGCCATGGCTTTGTATCAACTTCAATACGTTAAAGAAGGTTAATTATTTTAAATATGTTAAACTAATGGCTTGAAGCATTTCGATATCGACTGCTAAACGTACAAATACAAGAAAATCGACTATACACCTAAATATAAAATTATAACATTACGGAATTCTTCTAAATGCACTGCCGTTATACCGTTAAGGCTTTATGTAGACTTCCGTGAGTTAAAGAAGGTTAATTAACTTAAATATGTTAAACTAATGATTTGAAGCATTTCGATATCGATAGCTAAATATGTATATACAAGAAAATCGACTTTATACCTAAATATAAGATTATGGAATTCTTCTACGTGCACTGCAGTTATGCCTCCATGGCTATATGCCCACTTCAGATCGTTAAAGAAGGTTAATTAACTTAAATATGTTAAACTAATGTATTGAAGCATTTCGATATCGCTTGCTAAATGTGTATATACAAGAAAATCGAATTTATACCTAAATATAAGATAACGGAATTTTTCTAAATGCACTCTCGTTATGACGTTAATGCTCTATGTAGACTTAAGTGCGTTAAAGAAAGTTTATTAACTTAAATATGTTAAACTAATGATTTGAAGCATTTCGATATCGATTGCTAAATGTGTATATACAAGAAAATCGACTTTATACCTAAATATAAGATTACGAAATTCTGCCAAATGTACTGTCGTTATGCCGCCATGGCTTTGTATCAACTTCGATACGTTAAAGAAGGTTAATTATTTTAAATATGTTAAACTAATGGTTTGAATCATTTCGATATCGACTGCTAAATGTGTAAATACAAGAAAATCGACTTTATACCTAAATATAAAATTATAACATTACGGAATTCTTCTAAATGCACTGCCGTTATACCGTTAAGGCTTTATGTAGACTTTAGTAAGCTAAAAAATGTTTATTATCTTATCGATATCGATAGCTAAATATGTATATAAAAGAAAATCGACTTTATACCTAAATATAAGATTATGGAATTCTTCTACATCCACTGCCGTTATGCCAACTTCAGATCGTAAAAGAAGGTTTATTTACTTAAATATGTTAAACTAATGATTTGAAGCATTTCGATATCGATTGCTAAATGTTAAGCCAGTTATTTGAAGCATTTCGATATCGAAAGCTTAATGCATATATACAAGAAAATCGACTTTATACCTAAATATAAGACTTAAAGAATTTATACCTAAATATATGATAACGGAATTCTTCTAAATGCAGTGCTGTTATACCGTTAAGGCTTTATGTAGACTTCAGTGCGTTAAAGAAGGTTTATAAACTCAAATATGTTAAACTAATGATTTGAAGATTTTCGATATCGATTGCTAAATGTGTATATACAAGAAAATCGACTTTATACCTAAATATAAGACTACGGAATTCTTCCAAATATACTGTCGTTATGCCGCCATGGCTTTGTATAAACTTCAATACGTTAAAGAAGGTAAATTATTTTAAATATATTAAACTAATGGTTTGAAGCATTTTGATATCGCTTGCTAAATGAATATATACAAGGAAGTCGAATTTATACCTAAATATAAGATAACGGAATTCTTCTAAATGCAGTGCTGTTATACCGTTAAGGCTTTATGTAGACTTCAGTGCGTTAAAGAAGGTTTATTAACTCAAATATGTTAAACTAATGATTTGAAGATTTTCGATATCGATTGCTAGATGTGTATATACAAGAAAATCGACTTTATTCCTAAATATAAGATTACGGAAATTACCCAAATATACTACCGTTATGCCGTTATGGCTTCTGTAAAGAAGGTTAATTATTTAAATATGATAAGCTAATGGTTTGAAGTATTTCGATATCGATTGCTAAATGTGTAAATACTGTACTGTCGTTATGCCGCCATGGCTTTGTATCAACTTCAATACGTTAAAGAAGGTTAATAATCTTAAATATGTTAAATTAATGGTTTGAAGCATTTCGATATCGACTGCTAAATGTGTAAATACAAGAAAATCGACTTTACACCTAAATATAAAATTATAACATTACGGAATTCTTCTAAATGCTCTGCCTATATACCGTTAATGCTTTATGTAGACTTCAGTAAGCTAAAAAATGTTTATTAACTTAATATGTTAAACTAATGATTTGAAGCATTTCGATATCGATAGCTAAATATGTATATACAAGAAAATCGACTTTATACCTAAATAAAAGATAACATAATTCTTCTAAATGCACTGCCGTTATGCCGTTAAGGCTTTATGTAGACTTCAGTGAGTTAAAGAAGGTTTATTAACTTAAATATGTTAAACTAATGATTTGAAGCATTTCGATATCGATTGCTTAATGTGTATATACAAGAAAATCGTCTTTATACTTAAATATAAGATTACGGAATTCTTCTAAATGTACTGTCGTTATGCCGCCATGGCTTTATGTCAACTTCAATTCGTTAAAGAAGGTTAATTCACTTAAATAAGTTAAACTAATAATTTGAAGCATTTTGATATCGCTTGCTAAATGAGTATATACAAGAAAATCGATTTTATACCTAAATATAAGATTACGGAATTCTTCCAAATGTACTGTCGTTATGCCGCCATAACTTTATGTCAACTTCAATTCGTTAAAGAAGGTTAATTAACTTAAATAAGTTAAACTAATAATTTGAAGCATTTTGATTTCGCTTGCTAAATTAGTATATACAAAAAAGTCGAATTTATACCTAAATATAAGATAACGGAATTCTTCTAAATGCAGTGCAGTTATACCGCCATGGCTTAATGTAGACTTCAGTGCGTTAAAGAAGGTTTATTAACTTAAATATGTTAAATCAATGATTTGAAGCATTTCGATATCGATTGCTAAATGAGTATGTACAAGAAAATCGAATTCATACCTAAATATAAGATTACGTATTTCTTCTAAATGCACTGCCTTTATGCCGTTAAGGCTTTTGCAGACTTCAGTAAGAAAACGAGGGTTAAGTAACTTAAATATGTTTAACTAATGATTTGAAGCATTTCGATATCGATTGCTAAATGTGTATGTACAAAAAACTCGACTTTATACCTTTATATAAGATTACGGAATTCTTCCAAATTACTGTCGTTACGCCGCCATGGCTTTATTTCATTTCAATAAGTTAAGGATGGTTAATTAACTAAAATATGTTAAACTAATGATTTAGAGCATTTCGATATCGATTGCTAAATATGTAAATACAAGAAAATCGACTTTTTACCTTAATATAAGATTACGGAATTCTTTTAAATGCACTGCAGTTATACCGTTAAGGCTTTATGTAGACTTCAGTGTGTTAAAGAAGGTTTAAGATAAATAACTTGAAAATGTAAAACTAATGATTTGAAGCATTTCGATATCGATTGCTAAATGTGTATATACAAGAAAATCGACTTTACATATACCTAAATATAAGATTACGGAATTCTTCCAAATGTACTGTCGTTATGCCGCCATGGTTTGTATCAACTACAATACGTTAAAGAAGGTTAATTATTTTAAATATGTTAAACTAATAGTTTCAAGCATTTCGATATCGACTGCTAAATGTGTAAATACAACAAAATCGACTTTATACCTAAATATAAAATTACAACATTACGGATTTCTTCTAAATGCACTGCCGTTATGCCGCCATGGCTTTATGTTAACTTCAGTGCGTTAAAGAAGCTTTATTAACTTAAATATGTTAAACTAATGATTTGAAACATTTCGATATCGCTTGCTAAATGTGTATATACAAGAAAATCGAATTTATGCCAAAATATAAGATAACGGAATTCTTCTAAACGCACTGCAGTTATACCGTTAAGGCTTTATGTACACTTCAGTAAGATAGAGGGGAATAATTAGCATAAATATGTTAAACTTATGATTTGAAGTATTTCGATATCGATTGCTAAATATGTAAATACAATAAAATCGACTTTGTACCTAAATATAAGATTACGAAACTCTTTTAAATGCACTGCAGTTATACCGTTGGGGCTTTATGTACACTTCAGTGCGTTAAAGAAGGTTTATTATAAATAACTTGAAAATGTAAAACTAATGATTTAAAGCATTTCGATATAGATTGCTATATGTGTATGTACAACAATATCGACTTTATACCTAAATAAAAGATAACGGAATTCTTCTACATGCACTGCCGTTATGCCGTTAAGGCTTTTGTAGACTTCAGTATGAAAAAGAGGGTTAATTAACTTAAATATGTTAAACTAATATTTTGAAGCATTTCGATATCGATTGCTAAATGAGTATATACAAGAAAATCGAATTTATACCTAAATATAAGATTACGGAATTCTTCTAAATGCACTGCAGTTATACCGTTAAGGCTTTATGAAGACTTCAGTGCGTTCAAGAAGGTTTATTAACTTAAATATGTTAAACTAATGATTTGAAGCATTTCGATATCGATTACTAAATGTGTATATACAAGAAAATCGACTTTATACCTATTTATAAGATAACGGAATTCTTCTACATGCACTGCCGTTATGCCGCCATGATTTTATGCGAAATTCAGTTCTTCGAAGAAAGCTTATTAACTTAAATATGTTAATTTAATGAGTTGAAGCATTTCGATATCGATTGCTAAATATGTAAATACAAGAAAATCGATTTTATACCTTAATATAAGTTTACGGAATTCTTCTAAATGCACTGCAGTTATACCGTTAAGGCTTTATGAAGACTTCAGTGCGTTCAAGAAGGTTTATTAACTTAAATATGTTAAACTAATGATTTGAAGCATTTCGATATCGATTACTAAATGTGTATATACAAGAAAATCGACTTTATACCTATTTATAAGATAACGGAATTCTTCTACATGCATTGCCGTTATGCCGCCATGATTTTATGCGAAATTCAGTTCTTCGAAGAAAGCTTATTAACTTAAATATGTTAATTTAATGAGTTGAAGCATTTCGATATCGATTGCTAAATGAGTATATACAAGAAAATCGAATTTATACCTAAATATAAGATTACGGAATTCTTCTAAATGCACTGCAGTTATACCGTTAAGGCTTTTGCAGACTTCAGTAAGAAAAAGCGGGTTAAGTAACCTTAATATGTTTAACTAATGATTTGAAGCATTTCGATAACGATTCCTAAATGTGTATGTACAAAAAAATCGACTTTATACCTAAATATAAGCTAACGGAATTCATATAAATATACTGCCGTTATGCAGTTATGGCTTTATGTAAACTTCAGTAAGATAAAGAAGGTTAATTAACTTAAATATGCTAAACTAATGATTTGAAGCATTTCGATATCGATTGCTAAATGTGTATATACAAGAAAATCGACTTTATACCTAAATATAAGATAACGGAATTCTTCTACATGCACTGCCGTTATGCCGCCACGATTTTATGCCCACTTCAGTTCTTTGAAGAAAGTTTATTAACTTAAATATGTTAAACTAATGAGTTGAAGCATATCGATATCGATTGCTATATGGGTATATACAACAATCGAATTTATACCTAAACATAAGACTACGGAATTCTTCTATATGCACTGCCTTTATACCGCCATGGCTTTATGTTAACTTCAGTGCGTTAAAGAAGGTTTATTAACTTAAATATGTTAAAATAATGATTTGAAACATTTCGATATATATATCGACTTTATATCTAAATATAAGATTATACCTAAATATAAGATTACGTAATTCTTCTAAATGCACTGCCGTTATGCCTTTAAGGCTTAATGTAGACTTCAGGAAGATAAATAGGGTTAATTAACTTAAATATGTTAAACTAATGATTTGAGGCATTTCGATGTCGATTGCTCGATGTGTATATACAACAAATCGATTTTTTACCTAAATATAAAATTACGGAATCCTTCTACATGCACTGCCGTTATGCCGCCATGGCTTCATGTCACCTTCAGTAGGTTAAAGAAGGTAATTTAACTTAAATATGTTAAACTAATGATTTGAAGCATTTCGATATCGATTGCTAAATGTGCTAGTACAAGAAACTGACTTTATACCTAAACATAGGATAACGGAATTCTTCCAAATGCACTGCCGTTAAGCCGCCATTGCTTTATGTCAACTTCAGTTCGTTAAAGAAGCTCTGTTAACTTAAATATGTTAAACTAATGATTTGAAGCATTTCGATATCGATTTCTAAATGCATATATACAAGAAGATCGACTTTATACCTAAATATAAGATTACGGAATTCTTCCAAATTACTGTCGTTATGCCGCCATGGCTTTATTTGACCTTCAATACGTTAATGATGGTTAATTAACTAAAATATGTTAAACTAATGATTTGAAGCCTTTCGATATCGATTGCTAACTAGGTAAATACAAGAAAATCGACTTTTTACCTTAATATAAGATTACGGCATTCTTCTAAATGCACTGCAGTTATACCGTTAAGGCTTTATGTAAACTTTAGTGTGTTAAAGAAGGTTTATTATAAATAACTTGAAAATGTAAAACTAATGATTTGAAGCATTTCGATATCGATTGCTAAATGTGTATATACAAGAAAATCGACTTTATACCTAAATATAAGATTACGGAATTCTTCCAAATGTACTGTCTTTATGCCGCCATGGCTTTATGTCAACTTCAATTCGTTAAAGAAGGTTAATTAACTTAAATAAGTTAAACTAATAATTTGAAGCATTTTGATATCGCTTGCTAAATGAGTACATACAAGAAAGTCGAATTTATACCTAAATATAAGATAACGGAATTCTTCCAAATGCACTGCAGTTATACCGCCATGGCTTAATGTAGACTTCAGTGCGTTAAAGAAGGTTTATTAACTTAAATATGTTAAATCAATGATTTGAAGCATTTCGATATCGATTGCTAAATGAGTATGTACAAGAAAATCGAATTCATACCTAAATATAAGATTACGTATTTCTTCTAAATGCACTGCCGTTATGCCGTTAAGGCTTTTGCAGACTTCAGTAAGAAAACGAGGGTTAAGTAACTTAAATATGTTTAACTAATGATTTGAAGCATTTCGATATCGATTGCTAAATGTGTATGTACAAAAAACTCGACTTTATACCTTTATATAAGATTACGGAATTCTTCCAAATTACTGTCGTTACGCCGCCATGGCTTTATTTCACCTTCAATAAGTTAAGGATGGTTAATTAACTAAAATATGTTAAACTAATGATTTGGAGCATTTCGATATCGATTGCTAAATATGTAAATACAAGAAAATCGACTTTTTACCTTAATATAAGATTACGGAATTCTTTTAAATGCACTGCAGTTATACCGTTAAGGCTTTATGTAGACTTCAGTGTGTTAAAGAAGGTTTAAGATAAATAACTTGAAAATGTAAAACTAATGATTTGAAGCATTTCGATATCGATTGCTAAATGTGTATATACAAGAAAATCGACTTTACATATACCTAAATATAAGATTACGGAATTCTTCCAAATGTACTGTCGTTATGCCGCCATGGTTTGTACACAATACGTTAAAGAAGGTTAATTATTTTAAATATGTTAAACTAATAGTTTCAAGCATTTCGATATCGACTGCTAAATGTGTAAATACAACAAAATCGACTTTATACCTAAATATAAAATTACAAGATTACGGATTTCTTCTAAATGCACTGCCGTTATGCCGCCATGGCTTTATGTTAACTTCAGTGCGTTAAAGAAGCTTTATTAACTTAAATATGTTAAACTAATGATTTGAAACATTTCGATATCGCTTGCTAAATGTGTATATACAAGAAAATCGAATTTATGCCAAAATATAAGATAACGGAATTCTTCTAAACGCACTGCAGTTATACCGTTAAGGCTTTATGTACACTTCAGTAAGATAGAGGGGAATAATTAGCATAAATATGTTAAACTTATGATTTGAAGTATTTCGATATCGATTGCTAAATATGTAAGTACAATAAAATCGACTTTGTACCTAAATATAAGATTACGGAATTCCTTTAAATGCACTGCAGTTATACCGTTAAGGCTTTATGTACACTTCAGTGCGTTAAAGAAGGTTTATTATAAATAACTTGAAAATGTAAAACTAATGATTTAAAGCATTTCGATATAGATTGCTATATGTGTATGTACAACAATATCGACTTTATACCTAAATAAAAGATAACGGAATTCTTCTACATGCACTGCCGTTATGCCGTTAAGGCTTTTGTAGACTTCAGTATGAAAAAGAGGGTTAATTAACTTAAATATGTTAAACT
>JAPZAG010002047.1:0-22216 GCA_027475135.1 Bactrocera correcta
TAAACCAGTTATTTGAAGCATTTCGATATCGATTGCTTAATGCATATATACAAGAAAATCGACTTTATACCTAAATATAAGATTACGGAATTCTTCCTAATTACTGTCGTTATGGCGCCATGGCTTTATTTCACCTTCAATACGTTAAAGATGGTTAATTAACTTAAATATGTTAAACCCAAAGATTTGAGGCATTTCGCTATCGATTGCTAAATATGTATATACAAGAAAATCGACTTTATAGCTAAATATAAGATTACGGAATTCTTCTAAATGCACTGCCGTTATGTAGTTATGGCTTTATATCAACTTCAGTTATTTAAAGAAGGTTTATTAACTTAAATATGTTAAACTAAAGATTTGAAGCATTTCGATATCGATTGCTAAATGAGTATATACAAGAAAATGGATTTTATACCTAAATATAAGATTACGTAATACTTCTAAATGCTTTGCCGTTATGCCGTAAGGGCGTTTGTAGACTCCCGTAAGATAAAGAGGGCTAATTAACTTAAATATGTTAAACTAATGATTTGAGGCATTTCGATATCGATTGCTAAATGTGTATATACAAGAAAATCGACTTTATACCTAAATATATGATAACGGAATTCTTCTACATGCACTGCCGTTATGCCGTTAAGGCGTTTGTAGACTTCAGTAAGATAAAGAGGGTTAATTAACTTAAATATGTTAAACTAATGATTTGAAGCACTTCGATATCGATTGCTAAATGTGTATATACAAGAAAATCGACTTAATATATAAATATAAGATTACGGAATTCTTCCAAATGTACTGTCGTTATGTCGCCATGGCTTTATATCATCTTCAATACGTTAAAGAAACTTTATTAACTTAAATATGTTAAACTAATGATTTGAAGATTTTCGAAAACGATTGCTAAATGCATATATACAACAAAAACGACTTAATACCTAAATATAAGATTACGGATTTCTTCTACATGCACTGCCGTTATGCCCCCATGGCTTTGTGTTAACTTCGGTTTAAAGTAGGTTTTTTAACTTAAATATGTCAAACTAATGATTTGAAGCATTTCGATATCGATTGCTAAAAGAGTATATACAAGAAAATCGACTTTTTACCTAAATATAAGATTACGGAATTCTTCTAAATGCTTTTCCGTTAAGCCGTTAAGGCGTTTGTAGACTTCAGTAAGATAGAGAGGGTTAATTAACTTAAATATGTTAAACCAATGATTTGAAGATTTTCGAAATCGATTGCTAAATGCATATATACAACAAAATCGACTTAATACCTAAATATAAGATTACGGATTTCTTCTACTGTCGTTATGCCGCCATGGCTTTATGTCAACTTCAGTACGTTAAAGAAGGTTAATTAACTTAAATATGTTAAACTAATGATTTGAAGCATTTCGATATCGATAGCTAAGTGTGTATATACAAGAAAATCGACTTTATACCTAAATATAAGATTACGGAATTCTTCTAAATGCACTGCCGTTATGCCGCCATGGCCTTAAGCCAACTTCAGTTCGTTAAAGAAAGTTTATTAACTTAAAAATGTTAAACCAGTTATTTGAAGCATTTCGATATCAATTGCTTAATGCATATATACCAGAAAATCGACTTTATACCTAAATATGAGACTACGGAATTCTTCCAAATGTACTGTCGTTATGTCGCCATGGCTTTATATAAACTTCAATACGTTAAAGAAGGTTAATTAACTTAAATTTGTTAAACTAATGATTTGAAGCATTTCAAAATCGATTGCTAAATGCGTATATACAACAAAATCGACTTGATACCTAAATATAAGATTACGGAATTCTTCTAAATGCACTGTCGTTATGCCGCCATGGCTTTATATCGACTTCATTACGTTAAAGAAGGTTAACTTACTTAAATATGTTAAACGAATGATTTCAAGCATTTCGATATCGATAGCTAAATGTGTATATACAAGAAAATCGACTTTTTACCTAAATATAAAATTATTGCAATACGGAATTCTTCTAAAAGCACTGCCGTTATACCGTTTAAAGGGTTTATGTAGACTTCAGTATGCTAAAAAATGTTTATTAACTTAATATGTTAAACTAATGATTTGAAGCATTTCGATACCGATAGCTAAAAGTGTATGTACAAGAAAATCGACTTTATACCTAATATAAGATTACGGAATTCTTCTAAATGCACTGCCGTTATGCCGCCATGGCTCTATATCACCTTTATTACGTTAAAGAAGGTTAACTAACTTAAATATGTTAAACTAATGATTTGAAGCATATCGATATCGATTGCTAAATGCGTATATACAACAAAATCGACTTAATACCTAAATATAAGATTACGGAACTCTTCCAAGTGCACTGCCGTTATGCCGTTAAAACGTTTGTAGGCTTTAGTAAGATAAAGAGGGTTAATTAACTTAAATATGTCAAACTAATGATTTGAAGCATTTCTATATCGATTGCTAAATGAGTATATACAAGAAAATCGACTTTATACCTAAATATAAGATTACGTAATTCTTCTAAATGCATTGCCGTTATGCCGTTAAGAAGTTTGTAGACTTCAGTAAGATAAAGAAGGTTAATTAACTTAAATATGTTAAAATAATGATTTGAGGCATTTCGATATCGATTGCTAAATGTGTATGTACAAGAAAATCGACTTTATACCTAAATATATGATAACGGAATTCTTCTGCATGCCCTGCCGTTATGCTATTAAGGCGTTTGTAGACTTCAGTAAGATAAAGGGGGTTAATTAACGTAAATATGTTAAACTAGTGATTTGAGGCATTTCGATATCGATTGCTAAATGTGTATATACAAGAAAATCGACTTAATACCTAAATATAAGATTACGGAATTCTTCCAAATGCAATGCCGTTATACCGTTATGGCTTTATGTTAACTTCAGTTAGTTAAAGAAGGTTTGTTAACTTAAATATGTTAAACCAGTTATTTGAAGCATTTCGATATCGATTGCTTAATGCATATATACAAGAAAATCGACTTTATACCTAAATAAAAGATTACGGAATTCTTCCAAATGTACTGTCGTTATGCCACCATGGCTTTATATCAACTTCAATACGTTAAAAAAGGTTAATTAACTTAAATATGTTAAACTAATGATGTGAAGCATTTAGATATCGATTGCTAACTGTGTATATACAACAAAATCGACTTTTTACCTAAATATAAGCTAACGGAATTCTTCTAAATGCACTGCCGTTATGCCGCCATGGCTTTATGTTATTTTCGGTGCGTTTAAGAAGCTTTATTAACTTAAATATGTTAAACTTATGATTTGAAGATTTTCGAAATCGATTGCTAAATGAGTATATACAAGAAAATCGACTTTATACCTTAATATTTCATAACGAAATTTTTCTACATGCCGTTTTGCCGCCAAGGCTTTGTGTTAACTTCAGTGCGTTAAAGTAGGTTTGTTAACTTAAATTTGTTAAACTAATGATTTGAAGCATTTCGATTTCGATTTCTAAATGGGTATATACAAGAAAATCGACTTTATACCTAAATATAAGATTACGGAATTCTTATAAATGCTTTGCCGTTATGCCGTTAAGGCGTTCATAGACTTCAGTAAGATAGAGAGGGTTAATTAGCTTAAATATGTTAAACTAATGATTTGAAGCATTTCGATATCGATTGCTAAATGTGTATATACAACAAAATTGACTTTATACCTTAATATAAGATTACGAAATTCTTCTAAATGAATTGCCGTTATGCCGTTAAAACGTTTGTAGACTTCAGTGGGTTAAAGTAGGTTTGTTAACTTAAATATGTTAAACTATTGATTTGAAGCATTTCGATTTCGATTGCTAAATGAGTATATACAAGAAAATGGACTTTATACCTAAATATAAGTTTACGGAACTCTTCTAAATTCCTTGCCGTTATGCCGTTAAGGCGTTTGTAGACTTCAGTAAGATAGAGAGGGTTAATTAACTTAAATATATTAAACCAATGATTTGAGGCATTTCGATAGCGATTGCTAAATGTGTATATACAAGAAAATCGACTTTATACCTAAATATATGATAACGTTAAAGCGTTTGTAGACTTCAGTAAGATAAAGGGGGTTAAATAACTTAAATATGTTAAATCGACTTTATACCTAATATAAGATTACGGAATTCTTCTAAATGCACTGCCGTTATGCCGCCATGGCTTTAAGCCAACTTCCGTTCGTTAAAGAAGGTTTATTAACTTAAATATGTTAAACTAATGATTTGAAGCATTTCGATATTGATTGCTAAATGTGTATATACAAGAAAATCAACTTTATACATAAATATAAGACTACGGAATTCCTCCAAATGTATTGTCGTTATGCTGCCATGGCTTTACATCAACTTCAATACGTTAAAGAAGGTTAATTAACTTAAATATGTTAAACTAATGATTTGAAGCATTTCGATATCGATTGCTAAATGCGTATATGCAACAAATTCGGCTTTATACCTAAATATAAGATTACGGAATTCTTCTAAATGCACTGTCGTTATACCTCCATGGCTCTATATCAACTTCATTACGTTAAAGAAGGTTAACCAACTTAAATATGTTAAACGAATGATTTGAAGCATTTCGATATAGATAGCTAAATGTGTATATACAAGAAAATCGACTCTTTACCTAAATATAAGATTACGGAATTTTTCCAAATACACTGCCCTTATACCGTTTTGGCTTTATGTAAACTTCAGTAAGATAAAGAAGGTTAATTAACTTAAATATGTTAAACTAATGATTTAAAGCATTTCGATATCGAATGCTAAATGTGTATATTCAACAAAATCGACTTTATACCTAAATATAAGATTACGGAATTCTTCTAAATGCACTGTCGTTATACCGCCATGGCTCTATATCACCTTCATTACGTTAAAGAAGGTTAACTAACTTAAATATGTTAAACGAATGATTTGAAGCATTTCGATATCGATATCTAAATGTGTATATAAAAGAAAATCGACTTTATACCCAAATAAAAGATTACGGAATTCTTCTACATGCACTGCCGACTATACACCTAAATTTAAAATTATAACATTACGGAATTCTTCTAAATGCACTGCCGTTATATCGTTAAGGCTTTATGTAGACTTCGGTAAGCTAAAAATGTTTATTAACTTAATATGTTAAACTAATGATTTGAAGCATTTCGATATCGATAGCTAAATATGTATATACAAGAAAATCGACTCTTTACCTAAATATAAGATTGCGGAATTTTTCCAAATGCACTGCCCTTATACCGTTTTGGCTTTATGTAAACTTCAGTAAGATAAAGAAGGTTAATTAACTTAAATATGTTAAAATAAGGATTTAAAGCATTTCGATATCGATTGCTAAATGTGTATATACAACAAAATCGACCTTGTACCTAAATATAAGAATACGGAATTCTTCCAAATCTACTGTCGTTATGCCGCCATGGCTTTATATCAACTTCAATACGTTAAAGAAGGTTAATTAACTTAAATATGTTAAACTAATGATTTGAAGCATTTCGATATCGATTGCTTAATGCGTATATACAACAAAATCGGCTTTTTACCTAAATATAAGATTACGGAATTCTTCTAAATGCACTGTCGTTATGCCGCCATGGCTCTATATCACCTTCATTACGTTAAAGAAGGTTAACTAACTTAAGTATGTTAAACGAATGATTTGAAGCATTTCGATATCGATAGCTAAATGTGTATATACAAGAAAATCGACTCTTTACCTAAATATAAGATTACGGAATTCTTCTACATCCACCGCCATATTTAAGTTAATAAACCTTCTTTAAATAACTGAAGTTGATATAAAGCCATAACTACATAACGGCAGTGCATTTAGAAGAATTCCGTAATCTTATATTTAGCTATAAAGTCGAGTTTCTTGTATATACATATTTAGCAATCGATAGCGAAATGCCTCAAATCATTGGTTTAGCATATTTAAGTTAATTAACCTTCTTTATCTTACAGAAGTTTACATAAAGCCATAACGGTATAACGGCAGTGCATTTGGGAGAATTTCGTAATTTTATATTTAGGTATAAAGTCGATTTTCTTGCATATACACATTTAGCAATCGATATCGAAATGCCCAAAATCATTACTTTAACATATTTAAGTTAATTAACCTTCTTTAACATATTGAAGTTGATATAAAGCCATGGCGGCATAACGGCAGTACATTTGGAAGAATTTCGTAATCTTATATTTAGGTATAAAGAAGATTTTCTTGTATATATGAATTTAGCAATCGATTTCGAAAATCTTCAAATCATTAGTTTAACATACTTAAGTCAATAAACCTTCGTTAACGAACAGAAGTTAACATGAAGCCATAACTGCATAACGGCAGTGCATTTAAAAGAATTCCGTAATCTTATATTTAGGTATAAAGTCGATTTTCTTGTATATACACATATAGCAATCGATATCAAAATGCCTCAAATCATTAGTTTAAAATATTAAAGTTAATTAACCCTCTTTATCTTACTGAAGTCTTCAAACGCCTTAACGGCATAACGGCAATGCATGTAGAAGAATTCCGTAATCTTATATTTAGGTATATAGTCGATTTTCTTCTTAATACTCATTTGGCAATCGATATCGAAAGCTGGCGGAATAACGGCAGTGCATGTAGAAGAAATCCGTAATCTTATATTTAAGTATTAAGTCGAATTTGTTGTATATATGCATTTAGCAATCGATTTCGAAAATCTTTAAATCATTAGTTTAACATATTTAAGTTAATTAACCCACTTTATCTTACTGAAGTCTGCAAACGCCTTAACGGCATAACGGCAGTGCATTTGAAGAATTCCGTAATCTTATATTTAGGTATAAAGTCGCTTTTTTTGTATATATGCATTTAGCAATCTATTTCGAAAATCTTCAAAACATTAGTTTAACATATTTAAGTTAATTATCCTTCTATAACATATCGAAGTTGATAAAAAGCCATGGCGGCATAGCGACAGTACATTTGCAAGAATTCCGTAAACTTATATTTAGGTAGAAAGTCGATTTTCTTATATATATGCATTAAGCAATCGATTTCAAAATGCTTCAAATAACTGGTGTAACATATCTAAGTTAATAAACCTTCTTAAACGAACTGAAGTTAAAATGAAGCCATAACGGCGTAACGGCAGTGCATTTAGAAGAATTCCGTTATCTTATATTTCGGTATAAAGTCGATTTTCTTGTATATACACATTTAGCAATCGATATCGAAATGCTTCAAATCATCAGTTTAACATATTTAAGTTAATTAACCCTCTTTATCTTACTGAAGTCGACAAACGCCTCAACGGCATAACGGCAAAGCATTTAGAAGAATTACGTAATCCTATATTTAGGTATTAAGTCGATTTTCTTGTATATACTCATTTAGCAATCGATATCGAAATGCTTTAAATCATTAGTTTAACATATTTAAGTTAACGAACCTACTTTAACGCACTGAAGTTAACACAAAGCCATGGCGGCATAACGGCAGTGCATGTAGAAGAATTCCTTAACCTTATATTTAGGTATAATTTCGAATTTTTTGTATATACACATTTAGCAATCGATATCGAAATGCTTCAAATCATTAGTTTAACAAATTTAAGTTAATTAACCTTCTTTAACGTATTGAAGTTGATATAAAGCCATGGCGGCATAACGCCAGTACATTTGGAAGAATTCCGTAATCTTATATTTAGGTATAAAGTCGATTTTGTTGTATATATGCATTTAGCAGTCGATTTCGAAAATCTTCAAATCATTAGTTTAACATATTTAAGTTAATTAACCTTCTTTAACGTATTGAAGGTGATATAAAGCCATGGCGACATAACGACAGTACACTTGGAAGAATCCCGTTATCTTATATTTAGGTATGAAGTCGATTTTCTTGTATATACTCATTTAGCAATCGATATCGAAATGCTTCAAATCACTAGTTTATCATATTTAAGTTAGCAAACCTACTTTAACGCACTGAAGTTTACACAAAGCCATGGCGGCATAACATCTTATATTTAGGTATAAATTCGATTTTTTTGTATATACACATTTAGCAATCGATATCGAAATGCTTCAAATCATTAGTTTAACATATTAAGTTAATAAACACTTTTTAGCTTAATGAGGTCTACATAAAGCCTTAACGGTATAACGGCAGTACATTTAGAAGAACTCCGTAATGTTATAATTTTATATTTAGGTATAAAGTGGACTTTGTTTTATTTACACATTTAGCAGTCGATATCGAAATGCTTCAAACCATTAGTTTAACATATCTAAAATAATTAACCTTCTTTAACGTATTGAAGTTGATACAAACCATGGCGGCGTAACGAAAGTACATTTGGAAGAATTCCGTAACCTTATATTTAGGTATAAAGTCGATTTTCTTGTATATATGCATTAAGCAATCGATATCGAAATGCCTCAAATAACTGGTTTAACATATTTGAGTTAATAAACCTGTTGAGCTACCAAGCTTTTTTGATAGCTTCGAATCGCGAAATAATCAACGACGATTATATTTACAAAATATTTATTAATATAAATATATATAAAACAACAAATAGAAAGTTACGTGGCTGGTGGTTTACCAGGTGAATTGCGAATATAAGAACTACAAAATAATGCGTGCGCAGGTATCGAATGTAACAAGCGGAGTAAAGCTGTGATGCTAGGCTTAGGCAAAGCTAAGCTTAATTGTTCTTACATGTATGTATGTATAAAAATTTTAAAGGATAAAGGGAAATGAAGAATTAGAATAACGAGTAATGCTGTGGTGGATATGCAAAATAAGAGTTACCAGATAACAATTAATATTAAATATTTACAATGTTTTCTCACCACAGTTGGTGGAATATATGTGCGCATATACATTTAGTGAACTTAAGGATAAATAATAACTTAAGATTAATGGTAGTTCCATTGTGAAAGGAGCTGCCCGAACATCCTCCACCCGTTGAAAGGTCTAACTTTCAAAAGAATCATTGACAGGTAAAACGCACAGTTTGTTGATGGCTCGACGCGTCATCCCGGTAGACGTACGAAGAATGGCTACCCTTGCGCCCCCGTCTGTTCCAGTGACAACTTCTGTAACACGAGCCAAGGGCCATTTAAGAGGTGCTGAATTTTCGTCTTTAATGCATACGATGTCATTGACTTCAATGTTTGGGTGTGGTTTACGCCATTTCGCTCGTTGTTGTAGAATAGTAAGATATTCTTCACTCCATCGCTTCCAAAATATCTGTTGTATGTAGGTAACCTGCTGCCAGCGATCTAAACGATTGTAGTTTAGATGCGTGAGATTCGGCTCGGGAATAGCGATAAGAGGACCCCCAAATAAGAAAATGTCCAGGTGTCAGTACATCGAGATCTTCTGGATTTTCTGAAAGTGGCACAAGAGGTCTTGAATTAATTACTGCTGAGATTTGACATACTAAGGTACGTAATTCTTCAAAACCAGAAGTGATGAACCAACAGAGCGATAGAAGTGCTTTTTTGCCATTTTTACTGCTGCTTCCCACAGACCACCAAAATGTGGTGATCGAGGAGGTATAAAACGCCAATCTATCCCATTATTAAGACAGTAAGCGTGAACTTGGTTGCGATGATTTTCACTAAGGAATAGCTCGCGTAAATCCTTGAGCTCGTTCTTGGCGCCAACAAAATTTGCAGCATTGTCTGACCAAATGCAACTTGGTATGCCACGAGTAGCTACAAAGCGCTTAAGTGCATTAAGAAAAGAGCCTGTTGAAAGATCTTCCACCAGTTCCATCCACACAGCCTTTGTGGCGAAGCAAATGAATACGCTAACATAGCATTTTTGAGGTGCTTTCTTACGCGTATCGGGTTTGAAATAAAATGGTCCACAGTAGTCTATGCCCGTAACGATAAAGGGCCGTGATGCAAGGATGCGTTCCTTAGGCAAGTCAGCCATGATGTGCTCAACGAGGCGAGGTTTCGATCTGCAACAAATGATACATTTTCGTAGAGCACTCGCAATAGTTTTTCTTCCACCTATAGGCCAAAATTGCATACGAATGGAAGCAAGTAGAGACTGAGGACCGGCGTGGTGATACCTTCGATGAAAATGAGTGTTTATTGACGACGTCAGTGGGTGATCCTTTGGTAAAATCATTGGATGACGTGCTTCGAAGTCTAATGTTGAGTTCTTTAAACGACCTCCAACTCGTATAATTCCAAAGTCATCCAAAAATGGCGATAACGAAGCGATTTTACTTGATGTGTGTACAAAGTTGTTCTTCTTCAGGGCGACGATTTCTGACCACAACTGCGCTCTTTGGACTAGGCGTATGAGCAATTGAGTCCCATGATGGATATCTGTAGTTGTGAGCTGTGATCTTTTCGATTTTATAAATTTGTATATGTATCCAAAGATACGCTGCATTGTTCCGAACGAGTTGATATATTTGAATGAAAAAGTTATATCGGGTCCATCAGATGAGATGTGCAAAACCTTTTGACGAGTTTCTGGTAGAGATATGTGAGGTTCGCATGGTTGTGGCCACGAAGGTTCAACGTTTTCCAAAAATTGTGGCCCATACGTCCAAATCCTTGATTTTAGGAGCTCCTTTGGTGTAGCGCCCTTCGATAGGATGTCAGCTGGATTCATGGAGGTGGGAACATAACGCCACTGCATGCCTTCAGTTAGTTGTTGTATAGCACAAATCCGATTGGCAACAAATACGTTAAACCTTGAGGGTTCCTCTCGAAGCCATGAGAGAACCACTGACGAATCCGACCAGCAATAATAAGAACAATCAAATATATTCATTGTTCTTAATTCAGATAATAATTGCGCCAGTAACGCGGCCGCACAAAGCTCTAATTTGGGCACTGTCAGGGTTTTCAGAGGAGCGACCGAGCCTTGGAGCACAACAAGTGGACCTTAATGTCATCATCCTTAACTGAGCGAACGTAAACACAAGCGCCGTATGCTTCCAAGCTGGCATCACAAAATGCATGTATTTGAACAGTAGCGCCAGGCTGAAGAACATAGCGCGGAAATGATGTATGTTCAAGATCAACAAAATCGTTACAAAATGCTAACCATGCTGTGCATATGGAAAGTGGTAAATTTTCATCCCAATCGAGTTTGTCTCTCCACATCCTTTGCAACAGTATTTTAGCTCTAGTAAGTGTGGGCCCAATCAGACCTAATGGGTCATAGAAACGTGCTATGGTAGACAATACGGAACGCTTGGAGCATTTTTCCGATGTTAGCTGAGGTTTATATTTAAACAAAAAGACGTCCTTCGATGGATTCCAAACAAGTCCGAGAGTTTTGACAATATCGCTGGATTCATCGAAACTTAGAAAACTTTCTCTATCAGCAACAGGAATTTCGCTGAGAATATCTGAGTTGTTAGAGCACCACTTTCTTAACTGAAAACGACCTTTAGAAAGTAGATTTGTAGTTTGTTGCCTGATTTGTTGTACTTCCTTCACTGAACTTCCTCCAGAGATAAGATCATCTACATAGAAATCTCGAAGAACGATTTCTGAACCAAGTGGATAAGATGAGGACTCATCTAATGCTAGCTGATGCATAGTCCGTATAGCCAAGAACGCAGCAGGCTTGGTGCCGTATGTGACCGTGTCTAAACTGTATATACGTAGTTTTTCTTCTGGGGAATCTCGCCATAGTATGCACTGAAGCATATTATCTGGAGGTGTTACGCGAACACATCGATACATCTTGCAAATGTCCCCAGTGAGTGCAATTGGAAAGGTACGAAAACGAACGAGAATGTTGAAAAGTTTGGGTTGAATGGTAGGACCAGTCATAAGTATATCATTTAGTGATAACCCTGAAGTTGTACTCGCAGAACCGTCAAAAACAACTCGCAACTTCGTTGACGTACTATCATCCTTAATAACGCAATGATGAGGTAGAAAGTACCTGCACTTAGAAATCATTCTTTCAGAAACTAACGACATATGACCAAGGTGCTCATATTCCTTCATGAATGAGCTATATTTCGCCTTTAAATTAGGATTTCTACTAAGTTTGCGTTCAATATTCTCGAATCTGCGTCTAGCAGCTAAATAGGAATCACCAAGTGAATCTAAGCTGCACTTAATGGGCAAGCGAACTGAATATTCGCCCGTTGATAAACGTGAATAATTATTTTTGAAATGTTCCTCACACTCGAGGTCTTCTTTAGAAGTTTTGGTTATTGGTTCATGAACATGTTCAATTTCCCAAAAGCGGCGAACTAATTTTTCTAACTGGATATCGTTATCAATTCCACTAGATGATCTTTTGCTTACAATAAATGTCGATAGTTGAGGGGTTTGCTGCCAGCCCCCAGATAAAACCCATCCCAGTCGAGTTTTTTGAAGAACGGGTAACCCAGGTGCCAATTTTATCTGCCCCACACAAATGAGTTCGAAGAAAAGTCCTGCGCCGATGAGCATGTCGATGCGTTGTGGTATGTTGAAAGCAGGATCAGCTAGTTGGATATTCGAAGGAACATTCCAATCATCGGTCATGACTGAAGTTCCCGGTTGATTATCAGTAATCGTTTGAGCGACAAGAGCAGTAATGTTTGTTGAGTAATCTGAAGTCCGCGACTTTAGTACGAGATTAACTGAGTAACCATCTGTTGGAAAATTTGCATCCCCAATTCCAGAAACCGAAGCGAAGGATTTAGATTTTGGCAGTTGAAGTTGGTTTGCGAAGCGACTTGTGACGAAGTGAATCTGTGAGCCAGAGTCCAAAAGTGAGCGACAAGGTACGAAAGTTCCGGCACGATTCTTTACTAAAACAATTGCAGTAGCTAAAAGCACAACATCAGATGGAGATCGGGAAGCAGAGATATCAGGCTGCGTTGGCAGCGTTGCAGTCATGGCATTAGCTTGGACAGAGTTTGATATTAATGGTAAATCCTTACTATTAGCTGATGGTAAACGATTAAAATGTAAAAGCGTGTGATGCTTTGAATGACATTTTCGACAAGAACTAGATTTGCAGTCTCGCATCTGATGGCCTTTCTTTAAACAGTTTAGACATAATGAAAGTCTCTTAACTTCTTTCTGACGAATATTAGGCGAAAGATTCAAAAACCGTTGGCAATTATAAATCAAATGTTTAGCATTTCCACAAAATACACAAATACCCAGTAAGCTATTTGAAGCAACAAAGGATTTTCTTTGATGTGTACTCACGGTTTTTCCGGTTTTACCAAATGCTTCAACTTGTATTTGTAGTGCATGCTCCACATTCTCGAGGGTACGACATCGATGTTCTAAAAATGCAGCTAATGATTCCCACGATGGTAACTCGTTTATTGACCAACTTTCTTCCCATTTTGCTTGAGTTACTTTGTCCAATTTTTGAGTTAAAAATTGTACCAGTATGCAGTCCGCTATTTGCTCTTTGGAACCAAGTGACTGCAACGCACATATATGCGAGTTGACCTTGTCCGACAATGCTCGCAGCTTGCCGACAGTACTATCTGCTTTGTCCATCCCGAAAATCTCCCTGATATGTGCCTGAAAAATAAGACGTTTATTATCAAATCGTTTAATGAGGAGATCTAATGCGATTTTATAATTAGCCTCATTTATTTCCAACGATCGTATGGTGTCAAGAGCAGCACCACTCAAGCAGGAACGCAAATGTTGCAATTTGTCCACATCGCTTAGGTCGCTGTCCTTATCGATGACTGATGTGAACATCGAATAGAAATTTTTCCACTCTGTATAGGATCCCCTGAAATTTTGGCAACGTTAATTGAGGCAAACGAGAACGATTAGTATTCACTATAATAGGCTGGAATTCATTGCTGTTCATCTTGAATGTGGAACAATGTTGAGAAGCGCTACGCTTTCCAATTTCACGTTGTAAAGTAGCCTTCAACTCAACCAAATTCGTATCAAATTTGATAAGTAAATCACTTCCAATAGATTCAAAGTCATGCTCCTCCAAACTTGTATGTGCAGCAACGAAGTTTGATTTCAGTTCGTTTACTGAATCAATTATTGCCGCTAAAGCATATTCGTCCATGCTTTGCAACCGTTCCGAGTCCATATCAGCACTTATGCATTCAAGGCGTTTGTACATGGCCTGTGTCCTCAACTTCAAAAATGTCACCCTGCCCATTGGCGAATGCTGACTTATGGGACTCTCATTCGCAGGAATGTCTCCAGCTGGAGTACCACCGATTGATTGGTTTAACGACATATCCAAGAAATGTAACCAATTAAAAATTTAACGAGGTTAGATGATCAGCGCGGTAATGTATAGCGGATAACCGTACTGAACCGTTGAAGAAAGTAGCGGCACCCGATAAACGGTGCTTACGGTTTTGAGTAACGTTAGAAATGTTTTCACTAAAATATCCAAATTTACCGTAGTAGCGCTTTCTAGAAATCACGCCACAATTTTTCCACAAATCAAATAGGTTTTAAGCCACGAGTTTGATTTATCGATTGTTCACTATAAAATATGTCCACTATGTCACACTAGCACGGTAACGCACGAACTAATAGTTTGATATTTAATATTAAGTATAATTATATCACCAAAAAACACACACAGCGATCACGTCGGGGTCACCAAAATGTTGAGCTACCAAGCTTTTTTGATAGCTTCGAATCGCGAAATAATCAACGACGATATATATTTACAAAATATTTATTAATATAAATATATATAAAACAACGAATAGAAAGTTACGTGGCTGGTGGTTTACCAGGTGAATTTCGAATATAAGAACTACAAAATAATGCGTGCGCAGGTATCGAATGTAACAAGCGGAGTAAAGCTGTGATGCTAGGCTTAGGCAAAGCTAAGCTTAATTGTTCTTACATGTATGTATGTATAAAAATATTAAAGGATAAAGGGAAATGAAGAATTAGAATAACGAGTAATGCTGTGGTGGATATGCAAAATAAGAGTTACCAGATAACAATTAATATTAAATATTTACAATGTTTTCTCACCACAGTTGGTGGAATATATGTGCGCATATACATTTAGTGAACTTAAGGATAAATAATAACTTAAGATTAATGGTAGTTCCATTGTGAAAGGAGCTGCTCCGAACAAAACCTTCTTTAACTAACTGAAGTTAACATAAGGCCATGGCGGAATAACGGCAGTGCATTTGGAAGAATTCCGTTATCCTATATTTAAGTATAAAGTCAAGTTTCTTGTACTAGCACATTTAGCAATCGATATCGAAATGCTTCAAATCATTAGTTTAACATATTTAAGTTAATAAACCTTCTTTAACGCACTGAAGTCTACATAAAGCCTTAACGGCATAACGGCGGTGCATTTAGAAGAATTCAGTTATCTTATATTTAGGTATAAATTCGATTTTCTTGTATATACACATTTAGCAAGCGAAATCGAAATGCTTCAAATCCTTAGTTTAACATATGTAAGTTAATTAACCTTCTCTAACGTATTGAAGTTGATAAAGAGCCATGGCGGCATAACGACAGTACATTTGGAAGAATTCCGTAGTCTTATATTTAGGTATAAAGTCGATTTTCTTGTATATATGCATTTAGCAATCGATCTCGAAAATCTTCAAAACATTAGTTTAACATATTTAAGTAAATTAACCTTCTTTAACGAACAGAAGTTAACATAAAGCCATAACGGCATAACAGCAGTGCATTTAGAAGAATTCCGTAAACTTATATTTAGGTCGAAAGTCGATTTTCTTGTATATATGCATTAAGCAATCGATTTCAAAATGCTTCAAATAACTGGTGTAACATATCTAAGTTTATAAACCTTCTTCAACGAACTGAAGTTAAAATGAAGCCATAACGGCATAGCGGCAGTGCATTTAGAAGAATTCCGTAATCTTATATTTAGGTATAAAGTCGATTTTCTTGTATATACACATTTAGCAATCGATATCGAAATGCATCAAATCATTAGTTTAACATATTTAAGCTAATTAACCCTCTTTATCTTACTGAAGTCTACAAACGCCTTAACGGCATAGCGGCAAAGCATTTAGAAGAATTACGTAATCTTATATTTAGGTATTAAGTCGATTTTCTTGTATATACTCATTTAGCAATCGATATCGAAATGCTTCAAATCATTAGTATAACAAATTTAAGTTAATTAACCTTCTTTAACGTATTGAAGTTGATATAAAGCCATGGCGGCATAACGACAGTACATTTGGAAGAATTCCGTAATCTTATATTTAGGTATAAAGTCGATTTTGTTGTATATATGCATTTAGCAGAAGATTTCGAAAATCTTCAAATCATTAGTTTAACATATTTAAGTTAATTAACCTTCTTTAACGTATTGAAGGTGATATAAAGCCATGGCGTCATAACGACAGTACATTTGGAAGAATCCCGTAATCTTATATTTAGGTATGAAGTCGAGTTTCTTGTATATACTCATTTAGCAATCGATATCGAAATGCTTCAAATCATTAGCTTAACATATTTAAGCTAACAAACCTACTTTAACGCACTGAAGTTTACACAAAGCCATGGCGGCATAACATCTTATATTTAGGTATAAATTCGATTTTGTTGTATATACACATTTAGCAATCGATATCGAGATGCTTCAATTCATTAGTTTAACATATTTAAGTTAATAAACCTTCTTTAACAAACTGAAGTTGGCATAAATCCATGGCGGCATAACGGTAGTGCATGTAGAAGAATTCCATTATCTTATATTTAGGTATAAAGTCGATTTTCTTGTATATACACATTTAGCAACCGATATCGAAATGCTTCAAATCATTAGTTTAACATATTAAGTTAAGAAACATTTTTTAGCTTAGTGAGGTCTACATAAAGCCTTAACGGTATAACGGCAGTACATTTAAAAGAACTCCGTAATGTTATAATTTTATATTTAGGTATAAAGTGGATTTTGTTGTATTCACACATTTAGCAGTCGATATCGAAATGCTTCAAACCATTAGTTTAACATATTTAAAATAATTAACCTTCTTTAACGTATTGAAGTTGATACAAACCAGGACGGCATAACGACAGTACATTTGGAAGAATTCCGTAATCTTATATTTAGGTATAAAGTCGATTTTCTTGTATATACACATTTAGCAATCGATATCGAAATGCTTCAAATCATTAGTTTAACATATTAAAGTTAATTTACCATCTTTATCGTATTGAAGGTGAAATAAAGCCATGGCGCCATAACGACAGTAATTTGGAAGAATTCCGTAATCTTATATTTAGGTATAAAGTCGATTTTCTTGTATATACACATTTAGCAATCGATATCGAAATGCTTCAAATCATTAGTTTAACATATTAAAGTTAATTAACCATCTTTAACGTAATGATGGTGAAATAAAGCCATGGCGCCATAACGACAGTAATTTGGAAGAATTCCATAATCTTATATTTAGGTATAAAGTCGATTTTCTTGTATATATGCATTAAGCAATCGATATCGAAATGCTTCAAATAACAGGTTTAACATATCTGAGTTAATAAACCTTCTTTAACTAACTGAAGTTAACATAAGGCCATGGCGGAATAACGGCAGTGCATTTGGAAGAATTCCGTTATCCTATGTTTAGGTATAAAGTCAAGTTTCTTGTACTAGCACATTAAGCAATCGATATCGAAATGCCTCAAATCATTAGTTTAACATATATAAGTTAAATTACCTTCTTTAACCTACCGAAGGTGACATGAAGCCATGGCGGTATAACTGCACTGCATTTAGAAGAATTCCCCAATTTTATATTTAGGTATAAAATTTGACTTTCTTGTATATGCATTTAGCAATCGATAGCGAAAAGCTTCAAATCATTAGTTTTACATATTTAAGTTAATAAAACTTCTTTAACGCACTGAAGCTTACATTAAGCCTTAACGGTATAACTGCACTGCATTTTGAAGAATTCCGTTATCTTATATTTAGGAATAAATTTGACTTTCTTGTATATAGTCATTTAGCAAGCGATGCCAAAATGCTTCAAACCATTAGTTTAACATATTTAAAAAAATTAAACTTCTTTAACGTATTGAAGTTGATACAAAGCCATGGCGGCATAACGACAGTACATTTGGAAGAATTCCGTAATCTTATATTTAGGTATAAAATCGATTTTCTTGTATATCGCATTCAGCAATCGATATCGAAATGCTTCAAATCATTAGTTTAACATATTTAAGTTAATAAAACTTCTTTAACGCACTGAAGTCTACATAAAGCCTTAACGGCATAAAGGCGGTGCATTTAGAAGAATTCAGTTATCTTATATTTAGGTATAAATTCGATTTTCTTGTATATACACATTTAGCAAGCGATATCGAAATGCTTCAAATCCTTAGTTTAACATATTTAAGTTAATTAACCTTCTTTAACGTATTGAAGTTGATAAAGAGCCATGGCGGCATAACGACAGTACATTTTGGGAAAAATTCCGTAGTCTTATATTTAGGTATAAATTCGATTTTCTTGTATATATGCATTAAGCAATCGATATCGAAATGCTTCAAATAACTGGGTTTTAAAATATTTAAGTTAATAAACCTTCTTTAACGAACTGAAGTTAATATAAAGCCATAACGGCATAACGGCAGTGCATTTAGAAGAATTACGTAATCTTATATTTAGGTATGAATTCGATTTTCTTGTATATACTCATTTAGCAATCGATATCGAAATGCGTCAAATCTTTAGTTTAACATATTTTAGTTAATAAAGCTTCTTTAACGCCTGAAGTTAACATAAAGCCATGGCGCCATAACGGCAGTGCATGTAGAAGAATTCCGTAATCTTATATTTAGGTATGTAGTCGATTTTCTTGGATTTACACATTTAGCAATCGATATCGAAAATCTTCAAATAGCTGGTTTAGCATATTTAGGTTTAAATTTAAACCCTTTTTTATCGTACTGAAGTTTAAATAAAGCCATAACGGCATAACGACAGTATATTTGGGTGAATTCCGTAATCTTTTATTTACGTATAAATCGATTTTCTTGTATATGCACATTAAGCAATCGATATCGAAATGATTCAACTCATTAGTTTAACATATTTAAGTTAATAAACCTTCTTTAACGATCTGAAGTTGGCATAACGGCAGCGGATGTAGAAGAATTCCGTAATCTTATATTTAGGTATAAAGTCGATTTTCTTGTATATGCACATTGAGCTATCGATATCGAAATGCTTTAAATCATTTGTTTAACATTATAAGTAAATAAACATTTTTTAGCTTACTGAAGTCTACATAAAGCCTTAACGGTATAATGGCAGTACATTTAGAAGAATTCCGTAATGTTATAATTTTATATTTTGGCATAAGGTCGACTTTCTTGTATATACACATTTAGCAGTCGATATCGAATTGCTTCAAACCATTAGTTTAACATATTTAAAATAATTAACCTATTTTAACGTTTTGAAGGTGATACAAAGCCATGGCGGCATAACGACAGTAGATTTGGAAGAATTCCGTAATCTTATATTTAGGTATAAAGTCGATTTTCTTGTATATACACATTTAGCAAGCGATATCGAAATGCCTCAAATCATTAGTTTAACATATTTAAGTTTAAATAACCTTCTTTATCTTACTGAAGTTTACATAAACCCAAAACGGTATAACGGCAGTGCATTTGGAAGATTTCCGTAATCTTATATTTAGGTAAAAAGTCGATTTTCTTGTATATACACATTTAGCTATCGATGTCGAAATGCTTCAAGTCATTCGTCTAACATATTTGAGTTAGTTAACCTTCTTTAACGTAATGAAGGTGATATAAAGCCATGGCGGCATAACGACAGTAGATTTGGAAGAATTCCGTAATCTTATATTTAGGTATAAAGTCGATTTTCTTGTATATACACATTTAGCAATCGATATCGAAATGCTTCAAATCATAAGTTTAACATATTTAAGTTAATTAATCCTCTTTGTCTTACTGAAGTGTACAAAAGCCTTAACAGCATAACGGCAGTGCTTTTGGAAGAGCTCCGTAACCTTATATTTAGTTATAAAGTCGATTTTGTTGTATATACGTATTTAGCAATCGATAACGAAATGCCTCAAGTCATTAGTTTAACATATTTAAGTTAACATATTTAAGTATACATATTTAAGTTAATTAACCTTCTTTATCTTACTGAAGTTTACATAAAGCCATAACGGTATAACGGCAGTGGATTTGGAAGAATTCCGTAAACTTATACTTAGGTATAAAGTCGAATTTGTTGTATATACACATTTAGCAATCGATATCGAGATGCTCCAACTCATTAGTTTAACATATTTAAGTTTAAAAAACGTTCTTTAACGCACTGACGTCTACATAAAGCCTTAGCGGTATAACTGCAGTGCATTCAGAAGAATTCCGTAAATTTTTTATTTAGGTATAAAGTCAATTTTCTTGTATTTATATATTTAGGAATCGATATCGAAATGCTTCAAATCATTAGATTAACAAATTTAAGCTAATTTAAACCCCCTCTATCTTACTGAAGTCTACATAAAGCCTTAACGGCATAACGGCAGTGCATATAGAAGAATTTCGTAATCTTTTATTTAGGTATAAATTCGATTTTCTTGTATATACACATTTAGCAAGCGATATCGAAATGCCTCAAATCATTAGTTTAACTTACTTAAGTTAATTAACCTTCTTTATCCTACTGAAGTTTACATAAAGCCGGTATAAAGGCAGTGCATTTGGAAGAATTCCGTAATCTTATATTTAGGTATAAAGTCGATTTTGTTGTATATACACATTTAGCAATCGATATCGAGATGCTTCAACTCATTAGCTTAACATATTTAAGTTAATAAACCGTCTTTAACGATCTGAATTTGGCATATAGCCACGGCGGTATTACGGCAGTGCATGTAGAAGGATTTCGTAATCTTTTATTTAGGTATAAAGTCGATTTTCTTGTACTTACACATTTAGCAATCGATATCGAAAATCATCAAATCATTAGTTTAACATATTTAAGTTAATTATCCTTCTATAACATATTGAAGTTGATAAAAAGCCATGGCGGCATAACGACAGTGCATGTAGAAGAATTCCGTAATCTTACATTTAAGTATATAGTCGATTTTCTTATAATTACACATTTTGCAATCGATATTGAAATGCCTCAAATCATTAGTTTAACACATTTAAGTAAATTAACCCTCTTTATCTTACTGAAATCTACAAAAGCCTTAACGGCATAACGGCAGTGCATTTGGAAGAGTTCCGTAATCTTATATTTAGGTATTAAGTCGATTTTGTTGTATATACGCATTTAGCAATCGACATCGAAATGCTTCAACTCATTAGTTTAACATATTTAAGTTAATAAACCCTTTTTTAACGATCTGAAGTTGGCATAACGGGAGTGGATGTAGAAGAATTCCGCATTCTTATATTAGGCATAAAGTCGATTTTCTTGTATATACACATTTTTCAATCGATATCGAAATGCTTCAAATCATTTGTTTAACATATTTAAGTTAATAAACGTTCTTTAACGCACTGAAGTCTACATAAAGCCTTAACGGTATAACTGCAGTGCATTCAGAAGAATTCCGTAATCATCTTTTTAGGTATAAAGTCGGTTTTCTTGTATTACATATTAACCAATCGATATCGAAATGCTTCAAATCATTAGTTTAACATATTTAAGTTAATTAACCTTATTTTTCTTACTGAAGTTTACATAAAACCTTAACGGCATAACGGCAGTTCATTTAAAAAAATTCCGTTATCTTATATTTAGGTATAAAGTCGATTTTCTTGTATTTACACATTTAGCAATCGATATCAAAATGCTTCAAAACATTAGTTTAACATATTTAAGTTAATTAACTTTCTTTAACGTAATGAAGGTGATATAAAGCCATGGCGGCAGAACGACAGTGCATGGAGAAGAATTCCGTAATCTTATATTTAAGTATATAGTCGATTTTCTTGTATTTACACATTTAGCAATCGATATTGAAATGCCTCAAATCATTAGTTTAACATATTTAAGTAAATTAACACTCTTTATCTTACTGAAATCTACAAATGCCTTAATGGCATAACGGCAGTGCATTTGCAAGAGCTCCGTAATGTTATATTTTGGTATTACGTCGATTTTGTTGTATATACGCATATAGCAATCGACATCGAAATGCTTGAACTCATT
>JAPZAG010002048.1:0-22214 GCA_027475135.1 Bactrocera correcta
TTTAACATATTTAAAATAATTAACCTTCTCTAGCGTAATGAAGGTGATATAAAGCCATGGCGGCATAACGACAGTACCTGTGGAAAAATTCCGCAATCTTATATTTAGGTATAAAGTCGATTTTCTTGTATATATACATTTCGCAATCGATATCGAAATGCTTCAGATAACTGGATTAACATATTTTAGCTAATAAACCTCCTATAGCGAACTGAAGTTGACATAAAGCCATAACGGCACTGCATTTGGAAGAATTCCGTTATCTTATATTAAGGTATAAATTCGATTTTTCTGTATATACACATTTTGCAGTCGATATCGAAATGCTTCAAATCATTAGTGTAACATATTTAAGTTAATAAACCTTCTTTAACGTATTGAAGGTGATACAAAGCCATGGCGGCATAACGACAGTACATTTGGAAGAATTACGTAATCTTATATTTAAGTATAATGTCGATTTTCATGTATATACACACTAAGCAATCGATATCGAAACTCTTCAAATCATTAGTTTAACATATTTAAGTAAATTAATCCTCTTTTTCTTACTGAAGTCTACAAAAGCCTTAACGGCATAACGGCAGTGCATTTGGAAGAGTTCCGTAATCTTATATTTAGGTATTAAGTCGATTTTGTTGTATATACGCATTTAGCAATCGACATCGAAATGCTTCAAATCATGAGTTTAACATATTTAAGATAATTAACCCTTTTTATTCTACTGAAGTCTACAAAAGCCTTAACGGCATAACGGCAGTGCATTTAGAAGTATTCCGTAATCCTCTATTTAGGTATAAAGTCGATTTTTTTGTATATACTCATTTAGCAATCCATATCGAAATGCTTCAAATCATTAGTTTAACATATTTAAGTTAATTAACCCTCTTTATATTACTGAAGTAATATAATAGTATATATATAAGTATACTTAAATATGTTAAACTAATGATTTGAAGCATTTTGATATGGATTGCTAAATGAGTATATACAAAAAAATCGACTTTATACCTAAATAGAGGATTACGGAATGCTTCTAAATGCACTGCCGTTATGCCGTTAAGGCTTTTGTAGACTTCAGTAGAATAAAGAGGGTTAATTATCTTAAATATGTTAAACTCATGATTTGAAGCATTTCGATGTCGATTGCTATAGCGTATATACAACAAAATCGACTTAATACCTAAATATAAGATTACGGAACTCTTCCAAATGCACTGCCGTTATGCCGTTAAGGCTTTTGTACACTTCAGTAAGAAAAAGAGGATTAATTTACTTAAATATGTTAAACTAATGATTTGAAGAGTTTCGATATCGATTGCTTAGTGTGTATATACATGAAAATCGACATTATACTTAAATATAAGATTACGTAATTCTTCCAAATGTACTGTCGTTATGCCGCCATGGCTTTGTATCACCTTCAATACGTTAAAGAAGGTTTATTAACTTAAATATGTTACACTAATGATTTGAAGCATTTCGATATCGATTGCAAAATGTGTATATACAGAAAAATCGAATTTATACCTTAATATAAGATAACGGAATTCTTCCAAATGCAGTGCCGTTATGGCTTTATGTCAACTTCAGTTCGCTAAAGGAGGTTTATTAGCTAAAATATGTTAATCCAGTTATCTGAAGCATTTCGATATCGATTGCGAAATGTATATATACAAGAAAATCGAATTTATACCTAAATATAAGATTGCGGAATTTTTCCACAGGTACTGTCGTTATGCCGCCATGGCTTTATATCACCTTCATTACGCTAAAGAAGGTTAATTATTTTAAATATGTTAAACTAATGGTTCGAAGCATTTCGATATCGATTGCTAAATGTGTAGATACAAGAAAATCGACTTTGTACCTAAATATAAAATTATAACATTACGGAATTCTTCTAAATGCACTGCCGTTATGCCGCCATGGCTTTATATCAACTTCAATACGTTAAAGAAGGTTAATTAACTTAAATATGTTAAACTAATTATTTGAAGCATTTCGATATCGCTTGTATATACAAGAAAATCGAATTTATACCTTAATATAAGATAACGGGATTCTTCTAAATGCACTGCCGTTATGCCGCCATGGCTTTATATCAACTTCAATACGATAAAGAAGATTTATTAACTCAAATATGTTAAACTAATGAGTTGAAGCATCTCGATATCGATTGCTAAATGTGTATATACAACAAAATTGACTTTATACCTAAATATAAGATTACTGAATTCCTCTAAATGCACTGCCGTTATGCCGCAATGGCTTTACGCCAACTTCCGTTCGTTAAAGAAGTTTTATTAAATTAAATATTTTAAACTCATGATTTGAAGCATTTCGATATCGATTGCTAAATGTGTATATATAAGAAAATCGTCTTTATACATAAATATAAGATTACGGAATTCTTCTAAATGCACTGCCGTTATGCCGCCATAGCTTTATATCAACTTCAATACGTTAAAGAAGATTAATTAACTTAAATATGTTAAACTAATGATTTGAAGCATTTCGATATCGCTTGCTAAATGTGTATATACAAGAAAATCGAATTTATACCTAAATATAAGATAACGGGATTCTTCTAAATGCACTGCCGTTATGCCGCCATGGCTTTATATCAACTTCAATACGTTAAAGAAGATTAATTATCTTAAATATGTTAAACTAATGATTTGAAGCATTTCGATATCGCTTGCTAAATGTGTATATACAACAAAATCGACTTTATACCTAAATATAAGAATACGGAATTCTTCTAAATGCACTGCCGTTATGCCGCCATGGCTTTATATCAACTTCAATACGTTAAAGAAGGTTAATTAACTTAAATATGTTAAACTAATGATTTGAAGCATTTCGATATCGCTTGTATATACAAGAAAATCGAATTTATACCTAAATATAACATTACGGAATTCTTCTAAATGCACTGCCGTTATGCCGCTATGGCTTTATATCAACTTCAATACGTTAAAGAAGGTTAATTAAATTAAATATGTTAAACTAATGATTTGAAGCATTTCGATATCGCTAGCTAAATGTGTATATAAAAGAAAATCGACTTTAAACCTAAATATAAGATATCGGAATTCTTCTACATGCACTGCCGTTATACCGCCATGGCTTTATGCCAACTTCAGTTCGTTAAAGAAGGTTTATTAACTTAAATATGTTAAACTAATGATTTGAAGCATTTCGATATCGCTTGCTAAATGTGTATATACAAGAAAATCGACTTTATACCTAAATATAAGATTACGGAGTTCTTCTAAATGCACTGCCGTTATGCCGCCATGGCTTTATATCAACTTCAATACGCTAAAGAAGGTTTATTAACTTAAATATGTTACACTAATGATTTGAAGCATTTCGATATCGATTGCTAAATGAGTATATACAATAAAATCGAATTCATATCTAAATATAAGATTACGTAGTTCTTCTAAATGCACTGCCGTTATGCCGTTAAGGCCTTTGTAGACTTCAGTAAGATAAAGAGCGTTAATTAACTTAAATATGTTAAACTAATGATTTGAAGCATTTCGATATCGATTGCTAAATGTGTATGTACAAAAAAATCGACTTTATACCTAAATATAAGATAACGGAATTCATATAAATATACTGCCGTTATGGCTTTATGTAAACTTCAGAAAGATAAAGAAGGTTAATTAACATAAATATTCTAAACCAGTTATTTGAAGCATTTCGATATCGACTGCAAAATGTGTATATACAGAAAAATCGACTTTATGCCTTAATATAGGACTACGGAATTCTTCCAAATGCAGTGCCGTTATGGCTTTATGTCAACTTCAGTTCGCTAAAGGAGGTTTATTAGCTAAAATATGTTAATCCAGTTATCTGAAGCATTTCGATATCGATTGCGAAATGTATATATACAAGAAAATCGAATTTATACCTAAATATAAGATTGCGGAATTTTTCCACAGGTACTGTCGTTATGCCGCCATGGCTTTATATCACCTTCATTACGCTAAAGAAGGTTAATTATTTTAAATATGTTAAACTAATGGTTCGAAGCATTTCGATATCAATTGCTAAATGTGTAGATACAAGAAAATCGACTTTATACCTAAATATAAGAATACGGAATTCTTCTAAATGCACTGCCGTTATGCCGCCATGGCTTTATATCAACTTCAATACGTTAAAGAAGGTTAATTAACTTAAATATGTTAAACTAATGATTTGAAGCATTTCGATATCGCTTGTATATACAAGAAAATCGAATTTATACCTAAATATAACATTACGGAATTCTTCTAAATGCACTGCCGTTATGCCGCTATGGCTTTATATCAACTTCAATACGTTAAAGAAGGTTAATTAAATTAAATATGTTAAACTAATGATTTGAAGCATTTCGATATCGCTTGCTAAATGTGTATATGCAACAAAATCGACTTCATACCTAAATATAACATTACGGAATTCTTCTAAATGCACTGCCGTTATGCCGCTATTCCTTTATATCAACTTCAGTACGTTAAAGAAGGTTAATTAACTTAAATATGTTAAACTAATGATTTGAAGCATTTCGATATCGCTTGCTAAATGTGTATATACAACAAAATCGACTTCATACCTAAATATAACATTACGGAATTCTTCTAAATGCACTGCCGTTATGCCGCTATTCTTTTATATCAACTTCAGTACGTTAAAGAAGGTTAATTAACTTAAATATGTTAAACTAATGATTTGAAGCATTTCGATATCGCTTGCTAAATGTGTATATACAAGAAAATCGACTTTATACCTAAATATAAGATTACGGAATTCTTCTACATGCAGTGCCGTTATACCGCCATGGCTTTATGCCAACTTCAGTTCGTTAAAGAAGGTTTATTAACTTAAATATGTTAAACTAATGATTTGAAGCATTTCGATATCGCTTGCTAAATGTGTATATACAAGAAAATCGACTTTATACCTAAATATAAGATAACGGAATTCTTTTAAATGCACTGCCGTTGTGCCGTTAAGGCTTTATGCAGACTTCAGTAAGATAGAGAGGGTTAATTAACTTAAATATGTTAAACTAATGATTTGAAGCATTTCGATATCGATTGCTAAATGTGTAAATACAAGAAAATCGCCTATATACTTAAATATAAGATTACGGAATTCTTCTACATGCACTGTCGTTATGCAGCCATGGCTTTATAACACCTTCAATACGTTAAAGAAGGTTAATTAACTTGAATATGTTAAACTAATGATTTGAAGCATGTCGATATCGCTTGCTAAATGTGTATATACAAGAAAATCGAATTTATATCAAATATAAGATAACGGGATTATTCTAAATGCACTGCCGTTAAACCGTTAATGCTTTATGTAGACTTCAGTAAGCTAAAAAATGTTTATTAACTTAATATGTTAAACTAATGATTTGAAGCATTTCGATATCGATATCTAAATGTGTATATAAAAGAAAATCGACTTTATACCTAAATAAAAGATTACGGACTTCTTCTACATGCACTGCCGTAATGCCGCCGTGGCTATATGCCAACTTCAGATCGTTAAAGAAGGTTTATTAACTTAAATTTGTTAAGCTAATGAGTTGAAGCATCTCGATATCGATTGCTAAATGTGTATATACAAGAAAATCGACTTTATACCTAAATATAAGATTACGGGTTTCTTCTAAATGCACTGCCGTTATGCCGCCATGGCTTTAGATCAACTTCAATACGTTAAAGAAGGTTACTTAAATATGTTAAAATAATGATTTGAAGCATTTCGATATCGCTTGTATATACAAGAAAATCAGGTTTATTAACTTAAATATGTTAAGCTAATAAGTTAAAGCATCTCGATATCGATTGCTAAATGTGTAAATACAACAATATCGACTTTGTACCTAAATATAACATTACGGAATTCTTCTACATGCACTGCCGTTATGCCGCCATGGCTTTATGCCAACTTCAGTTCGTTATAGAAGGTTTATTAACTTAAATATGTTAAACTAATGAGTTGAAGCATCTCGATATCGATTGCTAAATGTGTATATACAACAAAATCGACTTTATACCTAAATATGAGATTACGGAGTTCTTCTAAATGCACTGCCGTTATGCCGCCATGGCTTTATATCAACTTCAATACGCTAAAGAAGGTTTATTAACTTAAATATGTTACACTAATGATTTGAAGCATTTCGATATCGATTGCTAAATGAGTATATACAATAAAATCGAATTCATATCTAAATATGAGATTACGTAGTTCTTCTAAATGCACTGCCGTTATGCCGTTAAGGCCTTTGTAGACTTCAGTAAGATAAAGAGCGTTAATTAACTTAAATATGTTAAACTAATGATTTGAAGCATTTCGATATCGATTGCTAAATGTGTATGTACAAAAAAATCGACTTTATACCTAAATATAAGATAACGGAATTCATATAAATAAACTGCCGTTATGGCTTTATGTAAACTTCAGAAAGATAAAGAAGGTTAATTAACATAAATATTCTAAACCAGTTATTTGAAGCATTTCGATATCGACTGCAAAATGTGTATATACAGAAAAATCGACTTTATGCCTTAATATAGGACTACGGAATTCTTCCAAATGCAGTGCCGTTATGGCTTTATGTCAACTTCAGTTCGCTAAAGGAGGTTTATTAGCTAAAATATGTTAATCCAGTTATCTGAAGCATTTCGATATCGATTGCGAAATGTATATATACAAGAAAATCGAATTTATACCTAAATATAAGATTGCGGAATTTTTCCACAGGTACTGTCGTTATGCCGCCATGGCTTTATATCACCTTCATTACGCTAAAGAAGGTTAATTATTTTAAATATGTTAAACTAATGGTTCGAAGCATTTCGATATCAATTGCTAAATGTGTAGATACAAGAAAATCGACTTTATACCTAAATATAAAATTATAACATTACGGAATTCTTCTAAATGCACTGCCGTTATGCCGCCATGGCTTTATATCAACTTCAATACGTTAAAGAAGGTTAATTAACTTAAATATGTTAAACTAATGATTTGAAGCATTTCGATATCGCTTGTATATACAAGAAAATCGAATTTATACCTAAATATAACATTACGGAATTCTTCTAAATGCACTGCCGTTATGCCGCTATGGCTTTATATCAACTTCAATACGTTAAAGAAGGTTAATTTAATTAAATATGTTAAACTAATGATTTGAAGCATTTCGATATCGCTTGCTAAATGTGTATATACAACAAAATCGACTTCATACCTAAATATAACATTACGGAATTCTTCTAAATGCACTGCCGTTATGTCGCTATTCCTTTATATCAACTTCAGTACGTTAAAGAAGGTTAATTAACTTAAATATGTTAAACTAATGATTTGAAGCATTTCGATATCGCTTGCTAAATGTGTATATACAACAAAATCGACTTCATACCTAAATATAACATTACGGAATTCTTCTAAATGCACTGCCGTTATTCCGCTATTCCTTTATATCAACTTCAGTACGTTAAAGAAGGTTAATTAACTTAAATATGTTAAACTAATGATTTGAAGCATTTCGATATCGCTTGCTAAATGTATATATACAAGAAAATCGACTTTATACCTAAATATAAGATTACGGAATTCTTCTACATGCAGTGCCGTTATACCGCCATGGCTTTATGCAGACTTCAGTAAGATAGAGAGGGTTAATTAACTTAAATATGTTAAACTAATGATTTGAAGCATTTCGATATCGATTGCTAAATGTGTAAATACAAGAAAATCGCCTATATACTTAAATATAAGATTACGGAATTCTTCTACATGCACTGTCGTTATGCAGCCATGGCTTTATAACACCTTCAATACGTTAAAGAAGGTTAATTAACTTGAATATGTTAAACTAATGATTTGAAGCATGTCGATATCGCTTGCTAAATGTGTATATACAAGAAAATCGAATTTATATCAAATATAAGATAACGGGATTATTCTAAATGCACTGCCGTTAAACCGTTAATGCTTTATGTAGACTTCAGTAAGCTAAAAAATGTTTATTAACTTAATATGTTAAACTAATGATTTGAAGCATTTCGATATCGATATCTAAATGTGTATATAAAAGAAAATCGACTTTATACCTAAATAAAAGATTACGGACTTCTTCTACATGCACTGCCGTAATGCCGCCGTGGCTATATGCCAACTTCAGATCGTTAAAGAAGGTTTATTAACTTAAATTTGTTAAGCTAATGAGTTGAAGCATCTCGATATCGATTGCTAAATGTGTATATACAACAAAATCGACTTTATACCTAAATATAAGATTACGGGTTTCTTCTAAATGCACTGCCGTTATGCCGCCATGGCTTTAGATCAACTTCAATACGTTAAAGAAGGTTACTTAAATATGTTAAAATAATGATTTGAAGCATTTCGATATCGCTTGTATATACAAGAAAATCAGGTTTATTAACTTAAATATGTTAAGCTAATAAGTTGAAGCATCTCGATATCGATTGCTAAATGTGTAAATACAACAATATCGACTTTGTACCTAAATATAACATTACGGAATTCTTCTACATGCACTGCCGTTATGCCGCCATGGCTTTATGCCAACTTCAGTTCGTTATAGAAGGTTTATTAACTTAAATATGTTAAACTAATGAGTTGAAGCATCTCGATATCGATTGCTAAATGTGTATATACAACAAAATCGACTTTATACCTAAATATGAGATTACGGATTTCTTCTAAATGCACTGCCGTTATGCCGCCATGGCTTTAGATCAACTTCAATACGTTAAAGAAGGTTAATTAACTTAAATGTGTTAAACTAATGATTGGACGCATTTCGATATCGCTTGCTAAAAGTGTATATATACAAGAAAATCGACTTTATACCTAAATATAAGATTACGGAATTCATCGAAATACACTCCCGTTATGCCGTTATGGCTTTATATCACCTTCATTACGTTAAAGAAGCTTTATTCAATTAAATATATTAAACTAATGAGTTGAAGCATTTCGATATCGATTGCTAAGTGAGTATATACAAGAAAAACGACTATATATCTAAATATAAGATTACGGAATTCATCGAAATACACTCCCGTTATGCCGTTATGGCTTTATATCACCTTCATTACGTTAAAGAAGGTTAATTAACTTAAATATGTTAAACTTTAAAGATTTGAAGATTTTCGATATCGATTGCTAAATGTGTATATACAAGAAAATCGACTTTATACCTAAATATAAGATTACGGAATTCATCGAAATACACTCCCGTTATGCCGTTATGGCTTTATATCACCTTCATTACGTTAAAGAAGTTTAAATTAATTAAATATATTAAACTAATGAGTTTTAAGCATTTCGATATCGATTGCTAAGTGAGTATATACAAGAAAAACGACTTATACCTAAATATAAGATTACGGAATTCATCGAAATACACTCCCGTTATGCCGTTATGGCTTTATATAAACTTTTAGTACGTAAAAAAAGGTTAATTAACTTAAATATGCTTAAACTAATGATTTGAAGCATTTCAATATCGATTGCTAAATGTGTATATTTCAACAAAATCGACTTTTTTACCTAAATAAAAGATTTTCGGAATTCTCCTAAATGCACTGCCGTTATGCCGTTTTGGCTTTATGTAAACTTCAGTAAGATAAAGAAGGTTTTAAATTTAAACCCAAATATGCTTTAAAACCCTGATTTGAAGCATTTTTGATATCGATTGCTTAAATACAAGAAAATCGACTTCATACCTAAATATGAGATTACGGAATTCTTCAAAAAGCACTGTCGTTATGCCGCCATGGCTTTTATAGACTTCAGTTTGTAAAAGAAGGTTAATTAACTTAAATATGTTAAACTAATGATTTGAAGATTTTTGATATCGATTGCTAAATGTGTAAATACAAGAAAATCGACTTTATACCTAAATATAAGATTACGGAATTCTTCTAAATGCACTGCCGTTATGGTCCAAGGCTTTTATAGACTTCAGTTTGAATAAAGAAGGGGTTTAAATTTAAATTAAATATGTTAAACTAATGATTTGAAGCATTTCGATATCGATTGCTAAATGAGTATATACAACAAAATCGACTTAATACCTAAATATAAGATTACGGAAGTTCTTCCAAATGCACCTCCGTTATGCCGTTAAGGCTTTTGTAGACTTCAGTAATATAAAGAGGGTTAATTAACTTAAATATGTTAAACTAATGATTTGAAGCATTTCGATATCGATTGCTAAATGAGTATATACAAAAAAAATCGACTTAATACCTAAATAGAGGATTACGGAATCTTCTAAATGCACTGCCGTTATGCCGTTAAGGCTTTTGTAGACTTCAGTAGAATAAAGAGGGTTAATTATCTTAAATATGTTAAACTCATGATTTGAAGCATTTCGATGTCGATTGCTAAATGCGTCTATACAACAAAATCGACTTAATTCCTAAATATGAGATTACGGAACTCTTCCAAATGCACCTCCGTTATGCCGTTGAGGCTTTTGTAGACTTCAGTAAGAAAAAGAGGATTAATTTACTTAAATATGTTAAACTCATGATTTGAAGCATTTCGATGTCGATTGCTAAATGCGTATATACAACAAAATCGACTTAATACCTAAATATAAGATTACGGAACTCTTCTAAATGCACTGCCGTTATGCCGTTAATGCTTTTGTAGACTTCAGTAGAATAAAGGGGGTTAATTATCTTAAATATGTTAAACTCATGATTTGAAGCATTTCGATGTCGATTGCTAAATGCGTCTATACAACAAAATCGACTTAATTCCTAAATATAGGATTACGGAACTCTTCCAAATGCACCTCCGTTATGCCGTTAAGGCTTTTGTAGACTTCAGTAAGAAAAAGAGGTTTAATTTACTTAAATATGTCAAACTCATGATTTGAAGCATTTCGATGTCGATTGCTAAATGCGTATATACAACAAAATCGACTTAATACCTAAATATAAGATTACGGAACTCTTCTAAATGCACTGCCGTTATGCCGTTAATGCTTTTGTAGACTTCAGTAGAATAAAGAGGGTTAATTATCTTAAATATGGTAAACTCATGATTTGAAGCATTTCGATATCGATTGCTTAATGTGTATATACAAGAAAATCGACATTATACTTAAATATAAGATTACGTAATTCTTCCAAATGTACTGTCGTTATGCCGCCATGGCTTTGTATCACCTTCAATACGTTAAAGAAGGTTTGTTAGCTTAAATATGTTACACTAATGATTTGAAGAATTTCGATATCGATGGCTAAATGAGTATATACAATAAAATCGAATTCATACCTAAATATAAGATTACGTAGTTCTTCTAAATGCACTGCCGTTATGCCGTTAAGGCGTTTGTAGACTTCAGTAAGATAAAGAGCGTTAATTAACTTAAATATGTTAAACTAATGATTTGAAGCATTTCGATATCGATTACTAAATGTGTATGTACAAAAAAATCGACTTTATACCTAAATATAAGATAACGGAATTCATATAAATATACTGCCGTTATGGCTTTATGTAAACTTCAGAAAGATAAAGAAGGTTAATTAACTTAAATATGCTAAACCAGTTATTTGAAGCATTTCGATATCGACTGCAAAATGTGTATATACAGAAAAATCGACTTTATGCCTTAATATAGGACTACGGAATTCTTCCAAATGCAGTGCCGTTATGGCTTTATGTCAACTTCAGTTCGCTAAAGGAGGTTTATTAGCTAAAATATGTTAAACCAGTTATCTGAAGCATTTCGATATCGATTGCGAAATGTATATATACAAGAAAAACGACTTTATACCTAAATATAAGATTGCGGAATTCTTCCACAGGTACTGTCGTTATGCCGCCATGGCTTTACATCACCTTCATTACGTTAAAGAAGGTTAATTAACTTAAATATGTTAAACTAATGATTTGAAGCATTTCGATATCGCTTGCTAAATGGTTATATACAACAAAATCGACTTCATACCTAAATATAACATTACGGAATTCTTCTAAATGCACTGCCGTTATGCCGCTATTCCTTTATATCAACTTCAGTACGTTAAAGAAGGTTAATTAACTTAAATATGTTAAACTAATGATTTGAAGCATTTCGATATCGCTTGCTAAATGTGTATATACAAGAAAATCGACTTTATACCTAAATATAAGATTACGGAATTCTTCTACATGCAGTGCCGTTATACCGCTATGGCTTTATGCCAACTTCAGTTCGTTAAAGAAGGTTTGTTAACTTAAATATGTTAAACTAATGATTTGAAGCATTTCGATATCGCTTGCTAAATGTGTATATACAAGAAAATCGACTTTATACCTAAATATAAGATAACGGAATTCTTTTAAATGCACTGCCGTTGTGCCGTTAAGGCTTTATGCAGACTTCAGTAAGATAGAGAGGGTTAATTAACTTAAATATGTTAAACTAATGATTTGAAGCATTTCGATATCGATTGCTAAATGTGTAAATACAAGAAAATCGCCTATATACTTAAATATAAGATTACGGAATTCTTCTACATGCACTGTCGTTATGCAGCTATGGCTTTATAACACCTTCAATACGTTAAAGAAGGTTAATTAACTTGAATATGTTAAACTAATGATTTGAAGCATGTCGATATCGCTTGCTAAATGTGTATATACAAGAAAATCGAATTTATATCAAATATAAGATAACGGGATTATTCTAAATGCACTGCCGTTAAACCGTTAATGCTTTATGTAGACTTCAGTAAGCTAAAAAATGTTTATTAACTTAATATGTTAAACTAATGATTTGAAGCATTTCGATATCGATATCTAAATGTGTATATAAAAGAAAATCGACTTTATACCTAAATAAAAGATTACGGACTTCTTCTACATGCACTGCCGTAATGCCGCCGTGGCTATATGCCAACTTCAGATCGTTAAAGAAGGTTTATTAACTTAAATGTGTTAAGCTAATGAGTTGAAGCATCTCGATATCGATTGCTAAATGTGTATATACAACAAAATCGACTTTATACCTAAATATAAGATTACGGGTTTCTTCTAAATGCACTGCCGTTATGCCGCCATGGCTTTAGATCAACTTCAATACGTTAAAGAAGGTTACTTAAATATGTTAAAATAATGATTTGAAGCATTTCGATATCGCTTGTATATACAAGAAAATCAGGTTTATTAACTTAAATATGTTAAGCTAATAAGTTGAAGCATCTCGATATCGATTGCTAAATGTGTAAATACAACAATATCGACTTTGTACCTAAATATAACATTACGGAATTCTTCTACATGCACTGCCGTTATACCGCCATGGCTTTATGCCAACTTCAGTTCGTTATAGAAGGTTTATTAACTTAAATATGTTAAACTAATGAGTTGAAGCATCTCGATATCGATTGCTAAATGTGTATATACAACAAAATCGACTTTATACCTAAATATGAGATTACGGATTTCTTCTAAATGCACTGCCGTTATGCCGCCATGGCTTTAGATCAACTTCAATACGTTAAAGAAGGTTAATTAACTTAAATGTGTTAAACTAATGATTGGACGCATTTCGATATCGCTTGCTAAATGTGTGCATACAAGAAAATCGACTTTATACCTAAATATAAGATAACGGAATTCTTCTACAGGCACTGCCGTTATGCCGCCATGGCTTTATGCCAACTTCAGTTCGTTACAGAAGGTTTATTAACTTAAATATGTTAAACTAATGATTTGAAGCATTTCGATATCGCTTGCTAAATGTGTATATACAACAAAATCGACTTTATACCTAAATATAAGATTACGGAATTCTTCTTAATGCACTGCCGTTATGCCGCCATGGTTTTATATCAACTTCAATACGTTAAAGAAGGTTAATTAACTTAAATATGTTAAACTAATGATTTGAAGCATTTCGATATCGCTTGCTAAATGTGTATATACAACAAAATCGACTTTTTACCTAAATATAAGATAACGGAATTCTTCTACAGGCACTGCCGTTATGCCGCCATGGCTCTATAACAACTTCAATACGTTAAAGAAGGTTAATTAACTTAAATATGTTAAACTAATGATTTGAAGCATTTCGATATCGCTTGCTAAATGCGTATATACAAGAAAATCGACTTTATACCTTAATATAAGCTAACGGAATTCTTCTACATGCACTGCCGTTATGCCACCATGGCTTTATGCCAACTTCAGTTCGTTAAAGAAGGTTTATTGGCTTAAATATGTTAAACTAATGAGTTGAAGCATTTCGATATCGATTGCTAAATGTGTTTATATACAAAATCGACTTTATACCTAAATATAAGTTTACGGAATTCTTCGAAATGCACTGCCGTTATGGCTTTATGTTAATTTCAGTAAGATGAAGGAGGTTAATTAACTTAAATATGCTAAACCAAGTTATTTGAAGCATTTCGATATCGATTGCAAAATGTGTATATACAAGAAAATCGACTTTATACCTAAATATAAGATTACGGAAATCGTCTACATGCACTGCCGTTTTGCCGCCGTGGCTTTATGCCAACATCCGTTCGTTAAAGAAGGTTTATTAACTTAAATATGTTAAACTAATGATTTGAAACATTTCGATATCGATTGCTTAATGTGTATATACAAGAAAATCGACTTTATACCTAAATATAAGATGACGGAATTCTTCTAAATGCACTGCCGTTATGGCTTTATGTTAATTTCAGGTCGTTAAAGAAGGTTTATTAACTTAAATATGTTAATCCAGTTATTTGAAGCATTTCGATATCGATTGCTAAATGCGTATATACAACAAAATCGACTTTATACCTAAATATAAGATTACGGAATTCTTCTAAATGCACTGCCGTTATGCCGCCATTGCTTTATGCCAACTTCAGTTCGTTAAAGAAGGTTTATGAACTTAAATATTTTAAACTAATGATTTGAAGCATTTCGATATCGATTGCTATGTGTATATATACAAGAAAATCGACTTTATACCTAAATATAAGATTACGGAATTCTTCTACATGCACTGCCGTTATGCCGCCATGGCTTTATGTTAACTTCAGTGCGTTAAAGAAGCTTTATTAACTTAAATATATTAAACTAATGATTTGAAGCATTTCGATATAGATTGCTAAATGAGTATATACAAGAAAGTCGACTTTATACCTAAATATAAGATTTCGGAATTCATCGAAATACTCTCCCGTTATGCCGTTATGGCTTTATATCACCTTCATTACGTTAAAGAAGGTTAATTAACTTAAATATGTTAAATTAATGATTTGAAGATTTTCGATATCGATTGCTAAATGTGTAAATATAAGAAAGTCGACTTTATACATAAATATAAGATTACGGAATTCATCGAAATACACTCCCGTTATGCCGTTATGGCTTTATATAAATTTCAGTACGCTAAAGAAGGTTAATTTACTTAAATATGCTAAACTAATGATTTGAAGCATTTCGATATCGATTGCTAAATGTGTATTTACAACAAAATCGATTTTATACCTAAATAAAAGTTTACGGAATTCACCCAAATATACTGCCGTTATGCCGTTGTGGCTTTATGTAAACTTCGGTAAGATAAAGAAGGTTAATTAACCTAAATATGCTAAACCAGTTATTTGAAGCTTTTCGATATCGATTGCTAAATACAAGAAAATCGACTTCATACCTAAATATGAGATTACGGAATTCTTATAAATGCACTGTCGTTATGCCGCCATGGCTTTATATTACCTTCATTACGTAAAAGAAGGTTAATTAACTTAAATATGTTAAACTAATGATTTGAAGATTTTCGATATCGATTGCTAAATGTGTAAATACAAGAATATCGACTTTATACCTAAATATAAGATTACGGAATTCTTCTACATGCACTGTCGTTATGGTGCCGTGGTTTTATATCACCTTCATTACGTTAAAGAAGGTTAATTAACTTAAATATGTTAAAACTAATGATTTGAAGCATTTCGATATCGATTGCTAAATGAGTATATACAAGAAAATCGACTTTATACCTAAATATAAGATTACGAAATTCTTCGAAATGCGCTGCCGTTATGCCGTTAAGGCTTTTGTAGACTTCAGTAATATAAAGAGGGTTAGTTAACTTAAATATGTTAAACTAATGATTTGACGCATTTCGATATGGTTTGCTAAATGAGTATATACAAAAAAATCGACTTTATACCTAAATAGAGGATTACGGAATGCTTCTAAATGCACTGCCGTTATGCCGTTAAGGCTTTTGTAGACTTCAGTAGAATAAAGAGGGGTTAATTATCTTAAATATGTTAAACTCATGATTTGAAGCATTTCGATGTCGATTGCTAAATGCGTCTATACAACAAAATCGACTTAATTCCTAAATATAAGATTACGGAACTCTTCCAAATGCACCTCCGTTATGCCGTTAAGGCTTTTGTAGACTTCAGTAAGAAAAAGAGGATTAATTTACTTAAATATGTTAAACTCATGATTTGAAGCATTTCGATGTCGATTGCTAAATGCGCATATACAACAAAATCGACTTAATACCTAAATATAAGATTACGGAACTCTTCTAAATGCACTGCCGTTATGCCGTTAATGCTTTTGTAGACTTCAGTAGAATAAAGAGGAGTAATTATCTTAAATATGTTAAACTCATGATTTGAAGCATTTCGATGTCGATTGCTAAATGCGTCTATACAACAAAATCGACTTAATTCCTAAATATAGGATTACGGAACTCTTCCAAATGCACCTCCGTTATGCCGTTAAGGCTTTTGTAGACTTCAGTAAGAAAAAGAGGTTTAATTTACTTAAATATGTTAAACTCATGATTTGAAGCATTTCGATGTCGATTGCTAAATGCGTATATACAACAAAATCGACTTAATACCTAAATATAAGATTACGGAACTCTTCTAAATGCACTGCCGTTATGCCGTTAATGCTTTTGTAGACTTCAGTAGAATAAAGAGGGTTAATTATCTTAAATATGGTAAACTCATGATTTGAAGCATTTCGATATCGATTGCTTAATGTGTATATACAAGAAAATCGACATTATACTTAAATATAAGATTACGTAATTCTTCCAAATGTACTGTCGTTATGCCGCCATGGCTTTGTATCACCTTCAATACGTTAAAGAAGGTTTATTAGCTTAAATATGTTACACTAATGATTTGAAGAATTTCGATATCGATGGCTAAATGAGTATATACAATAAAATCGAATTCATACCTAAATATAAGATTACGTAGTTCTTCTAAATGCACTGCCGTTATGCCGTTAAGGCGTTTGTAGACTTCAGTAAGATAAAGAGCGTTAATTAACTTAAATATGCTAAACCAGTTATTTGAAGCATTTCGATATCGACTGCAAAATGTGTATATACAGAAAAATCGACTTTATGCCTTAATATAGGACTACGGAATTCTTCCAAATGCAGTGCCGTTATGGCTTTATGTCAACTTCAGTTCGCTAAAGGAGGTTTATTAGCTAAAATATGTTAATCCAGTTATCTGAAGCATTTCGATATCGATTGCGAAATGTATATATACAAGAAAATCGAATTTATACCTAAATATAAGATTGCGGAATTTTTCCACAGGTACTGTCGTTATGCCGCCATGGCTTTATATCACCTTCATTACGCTAAAGAAGGTTAATTATTTTAAATATGTTAAACTAATGGTTCGAAGCATTTCGATATCGATTGCTAAATGTGTAGATACAAGAAAATCGACTTTGTACCTAAATATAAAATTATAACATTACGGAATTCTTCTAAATGCACTGCCGTTATGCCGCCATGGCTTTATATCAACTTCAATACGTTAAAGGAGGTTAATTAACTTAAATATGTTAAACTAATTATTTGAAGCATTTCGATATCGCTTGTATATACAAGAAAATCGAATTTATACCTTAATATAAGATAACGGGATTCTTCTAAATGCACTGCCGTTATGCCGCCATGGCTTTATATCAACTTCAATACGATAAAGAAGGTTTATTAACTTAAATATGTTAAACTAATGAGTTGAAGCATCTCGATATCGATTGCTAAATGTGTATATACAACAAAATTGACTTTATACCTAAATATAAGATTACTGAATTCCTCTAAATGCACTGCCGTTATGCCGCAATGGCTTTACGCCAACTTCCGTTCATTAAAGAAGGTTTATTAAATTAAATATTTTAAACTAATGATTTGAAGCATTTCGATATCGATTGCTAAATGTGTATATATAAGAAAATCGTCTTTATACATAAATATAAGATTACGGAATTCTTCTAAATGCACTGCCGTTATGCCGCTATTCCTTTATATCAACTTCAGTACGTTAAAGAAGGTTAATTAACTTAAATATGTTAAACTAATGATTTGAAGCATTTCGATATCGCTTGCTAAATGTGTATATACAACAAAATCGACTTCATACCTAAATATAACATTACGGAATTCTTCTAAATGCACTGCCGTTATGCCGCTATTCCTTTATATCAACTTCAGTACGTTAAAGAAGGTTAATTAACTTAAATATGTTAAACTAATGATTTGAAGCATTTCGATATCGCTTGCTAAATGGTTATATACAACAAAATCGACTTCATACCTAAATATAACATTACGGAATTCTTCTAAATGCACTGCCGTTATGCCGCTATTCCTTTATATCAACTTCAGTACGTTAAAGAAGGTTAATTAACTTAAATATGTTAAACTAATGATTTGAAGCATTTCGATATCGCTTGCTAAATGTGTATATACAAGAAAAATCGACTTTATACCTAAATATAAGATTACGGAATTCTTCTACATGCAGTGCCGTTATACCGCCATGGCTTTATGCCAACTTCAGTTCGTTAAAGAAGGTTTGTTAGCTTAAATATGTTAAACTAATGATTTGAAGCATTTCGATATCGCTTGCTAAATGTGTATATACAAGAAAATCGACTTTATACCTAAATATAAGATAACGGAATTCTTTTAAATGCACTGCCGTTGTGCCGTTAAGGCTTTATGCAGACTTCAGTAAGATAGAGAGGGTTAATTAACTTAAATATGTTAAACTAATGATTTGAAGCATTTCGATATCGATTGCTAAATGTGTAAATACAAGAAAATCGCCTATATACTTAAATATAAGATTACGGAATTCTTCTACATGCACTGTCGTTATGCAGCCATGGCTTTATAACACCTTCAATACGTTAAAGAAGGTTAATTAACTTGAATATGTTAAACTAATGATTTGAAGCATGTCGATATCGCTTGCTAAATGTGTATATACAAGAAAACCGAATTTATATCAAATATAAGATAACGGGATTATTCTAAATGCACTGCCGTTAAACCGTTAATGCTTTATGTAGACTTCAGTAAGCTAAAAAATGTTTATTAACTTAAATGTGTTAAGCTAATGAGTTGAAGCATCTCGATATCGATTGCTAAATGTGTATATACAACAAAATCGACTTTATACCTAAATATAAGATTACGGGTTTCTTCTAAATGCACTGCCGTTATGCCGCCATGGCTTTAGATCAACTTCAATACGTTAAAGAAGGTTACTTAAATATGTTAAAATAATGATTTGAAGCATTTCGATATCGCTTGTATATACAAGAAAATCAGGTTTATTAACTTAAATATGTTAAGCTAATAAGTTGAAGCATCTCGATATCGATTGCTAAATGTGTAAATACAACAATATCGACTTTGTACCTAAATATAACATTACGGAATTCTTCTACATGCACTGCCGTTATGCCGCCATGGCTTTATGCCAACTTCAGTTCGTTATAGAAGGTTTATTAACTTAAATATGTTAAACTAATGAGTTGAAGCATCTCGATATCGATTGCTAAATGTGTATATACAACAAAATCGACTTTATACCTAAATATGAGATTACGGATTTCTTCTAAATGCACTGCCGTTATGCCGCCATGGCTTTAGATCAACTTCAATACGTTAAAGAAGGTTAATTAACTTAAATGTGTTAAACTAATGATTGGACGCATTTCGATATCGCTTGCTAAATGTGTGCATACAAGAAAATCGACTTTATACCTAAATATAAGATAACGGAATTCTTCTACAGGCACTGCCGTTATGCCGCCATGGCTTTATGCCAACTTCAGTTCGTTACAGAAGGTTTATTAACTTAAATATGTTAAACTAATGATTTGAAGCATTTCGATATCGCTTGCTAAATGTGTATATACAACAAAATCGACTTTATACCTAAATATAAGATTACGGAATTCTTCTTAATGCACTGCCGTTATGCCGCCATGGTTTTATATCAACTTCAATACGTTAAAGAAGGTTAATTAACTTAAATATGTTAAACTAATGATTTGAAGCATTTCGATATCGCTTGCTAAATGTGTATATACAACAAAATCGACTTTATACCTAAATATAAGATAACGGAATTCTTCTACAGGCACTGCCGTTATGCCGCCATGGCTCTATAACAACTTCAATACGTTAAAGAAGGTTAATTAACTTAAATATGTTAAACTAATGATTTGAAGCATTTCGATATCGCTTGCTAAATGTGTATATACAAGAAAATCGACTTTATACCTAAATATAAGCTAACGGAATTCTTCTACATGCACTGCCGTTATGCCACCATGGCTTTATGCCAACTTCAGTTCGTTAAAGAAGGTTTATTGGCTTAAATATGTTAAACTAATGAGTTGAAGCATTTCGATATCGATTGCTAAATGTGTTTATATACAAAATCGACTTTATACCTAAATATAAGTTTACGGAATTCTTCGAAATGCACTGCCGTTATGGCTTTATGTTAATTTCAGTAAGATGAAGGAGGTTAATTAACTTAAATATGCTAAACCAGTTATTTGAAGCATTTCGATATCGATTGCAAAATGTGTATATACAAGAAAATCGACTTTATACCTAAATATAAGATTACGGAAATCGTCTACATGCACTGCCGTTTTGCCGCCGTGGCTTTATGCCAACATCCGTTCGTTAAAGAAGGTTTATTAACTTAAATATGTTAATCCAGTTATTTGAAGCATTTCGATATCGATTGCTAAATGCGTATATACAACAAAATCGACTTTATACCTAAATATAAGATTACGGAATTCTTCTAAATGCACTGCCGTTATGCCGCCATTGCTTTATGCCAACTTCAGTTCGTTAAAGAAGGTTTATGAACTTAAATATGTTAAACTAATGATTTGAAGCATTTCGATATCGATTGCTATGTGTATATATACAAGAAAATCGACTTTATACCTAAATATAAGATTACGGAATTCTTCTACATGCACTGCCGTTATGCCGCCATGGCTTTATGTTAACTTCAGTGCGTTAAAGAAGCTTTATTAACTTAAATATATTAAACTAATGATTTGAAGCATTTCGATATAGATTGCTTAATGAGTATATACAAGAAAGTCGACTTTATACCTAAATATAAGATTTCGGAGTTCATCGAAATACTCTCCCGTTATGCCGTTATGGCTTTATATCACCTTCATTACGTTAAAGAAGGTTAATTAACTTAAATATGTTAAATTAATGATTTGAAGATTTTCGATATCGATTGCTAAATGTGTAAATATAAGAAAGTCGACTTTATACATAAATATAAGATTACGGAATTCATCGAAATACACTCCCGTTATGCCGTTATGGCTTTATATAAATTTCAGTACGCTAAAGAAGGTTAATTTACTTAAATATGCTAAACTAATGATTTGAAGCATTTCAATATCGATTGCTAAATGTGTATTTACAACAAAATCGATTTTATACCTAAATAAAAGTTTACGGAATTCACCCAAATATACTGCCGTTATGCCGTTGTGGCAATCGATTGCTAAATACAAGAAAATCGACTTCATACCTAAATATGAGATTACGGAATTCTTATAAATGCACTGTCGTTATGCCGCCATGGCTTTATATTACCTTCATTACGTAAAAGAAGGTTAATTAACTTAAATATGTTAAACTAATGATTTGAAGATTTTCGATATCGATTGCTAAATGTGTAAATACAAGAATATCGACTTTATACCTAAATATAAGATTACGGAATTCTTCTACATGCACTGTCGTTATGGTGCCGTGGCTTTATATCACCTTCATTACGTTAAAGAAGGTT